>JAULBP010092036.1:0-21291 GCA_032355345.1 Lepetodrilus pustulosus | reverse complement strand
TTGACCTACAAGAACAGATGGCAACGACGGTAGAGTGTCAATTTTTCCAAAAATATCAAAATCGTTAAAAATCGAAAAAATTGATGCGATACCGTCGTTGACAAGGACTAAGTCCACAGTAGTCCAACAGGTCATGTAGCAGTAAAACTAACCAGTTTTATAATTATTTGTTTTTGTCTCGATCACATGTTTTCTGCCCCAATATGGATTTATGAGAACCTTAATTCTTCACTTGAGATATGTTTGGTCTTAATCTAGGTTCAATCTACTTTAGTGCCATTTTTCTTCTTCTTTTTTTTGTGTTTGTTTTAAATATCAATTCTAAAGTAATTGTGTTCTGGTTCAACAGGTGAATGGTATCGATGGTCCGGTACAGAATGGCATCAATGGTGGCATCACCGCCATCACACAGGGTGTCGGGGAACTCAACTTCGAGGAAGAGGAAGAAGAACAGTTTTACATGAAAGACCTGCCCAAATATGCCTGCGCGTAAGTCCACACGACTTTGTTTTCTTGTATGCCATGCATTTGGGTCATTTTCTATGCAGCAATTGCATGACTTCCACAGATAAACTCTATTATTCATGGATAAGAAGTGGCAACCATCTCAACTTCCATGAATATCTTCTGATAGAAACTGATCACAGAGATATTTCGTTTGATGTACAAATTCAATTTCTTTACGTTTTTTCTTTCTTCCAAAGCTTAACTAATTAGTGAATGTTTATCTCTCTAGCCTACAAATGCAACACATAAAATGAAAACTCTTAATATGTTAACAGTACACCCTGCTTCAACCAATGACTACCAAGCTGTGTTTTTATGCAACTGTTGTCGTCTTTGCTTTCCAGATACTGTGGAATTCATGATCCTGCCTGTGTTGTGTTTTGCAACACTACAAAGAAGTGGTTCTGTAATGGGCGCGGCAATACATCGGGCAGGTAATGGATTGATTTACTGTCTTAGCTGTTTACAGTCTGCTTGATAGCGATCCAATAGTGTGTGCAGTATGCTTACAGTGATCAATACCTACCACAATGCTCCATTATAATCAAGTATACATTACTGGATTTTCTCTCACCATGCTCTAATTGTACGGGATTGATTCTCGCAAAATCCACTGCACTGATAATGTGTATAAGTGGGCATGGCGAGAAAATTATGCAACTTTTTTTTAGTACAATTTCATGCTCAATTCAAAATCAAAGTTTTGTTCATAGATGCCCCATGTAAAATTTTACTTGAGCGTGAAATCGTACTCAAAATGCTTTGTAAACTCGGTAAGATCTAATATTTATGGGTGAAAATTAACACTCGTCCTCTAACCCAAGAGAGCTTTAAAAGTATTCTAAATACTGGTGAAAATTTAGGATTTCATTACTACTATCCATTGCCAGGACTTGTGCTCCAGAAAGTTGTTTGTCCCCACTGTTGGAGGTGTGTGTATTTGGTGTTACAGCCACATCATCAACCACCTGGTGAGAGCCAAGGCCAAGGAGGTGACGTTGCACAAGGACGGGCCACTGGGCGAGACGGTGCTGGAGTGCTACAACTGCGGCTGCCGCAACGTCTTCCTGCTGGGCTTCATCCCCGCCAAGGCCGACTCCGTGGTGGTGCTGCTGTGCCGACACCCCTGCGCCACGCTCAGCAACCTCAAGGACATGAACTGGTCAGTCGCTCTCCTTGCCGCGCCACTGTTTCACAGAACGGTCGCAGATCTACGAAAGTTGCAACTATATACATGTATTGAATGTAGTACAGCGTGTAGTACTGTGATCGTTCAGTGGAATAGGGCCCAGGACATGAACTGGTTGGTCACCCTCCTCAGGAGATGGCTATGATATCACCCTCTTGGCAAAGCAGGATTGCAAAGGTCCATTTAGTTGGTCGATCAGCTGAATTGTGGTCGTGCATTACACAATAATGAGTATCGTTGAAATGTAATGTTCAGTTTTGCTGTTCTTGTTTTTTCATTTCTTGCGAACTATCCTTATGCTTTTCTAATATATTTTCTAATATTTTCTGTCACATGAAGTTCATAGCATCCCACTTTTGTTCAACGTTTCTGCGGGATGATCTGACATCACTGACAGACATATTGGTGTGGGGAGTCGCCATCAGTCCTGTCTGTGACTACTCGCCAGTCCTGTTGTCCCCATTCCACCGTCATATTTGTGATTGCAGGGACCCCAGTCAGTGGCAGCCTCTGATCCAGGACCGACAGTTCTTGGCGTGGCTGGTGAAGGTGCCGTCGGAGCAGGATCAGATGCGGGCACGACAGATCTCCGCTCAGCAGATCAACAAGCTGGAGGAGCTCTGGAAGGTACGGACAGTCATATTCCACCTATTGGTCATCGCATATGGTGAAATATTCCTGCAATAATGAATCGTGTATGGGTGGTAGATTCCTGATGTGACATACAAATAATAATTCACTCCCTTACTCCATCTTTTGAATTCTTTCCGATTTCTTCCTGATTGCTTTGCTATAACAATTGTGATTAATGAGAGGTTCTGAGTTATCACGATACATGTGTTTGTTGTCCAGGAAAATCCAGATGCCAAGCTAGAAGACCTGGAGAAGCCTGGCGTGGACGAGGAACCTCAGCAGGTTCTACTACGGTCAGTAGATCACATGGCAACTGCATTGAAATAATAGTAGCAATAGGTAGATTTATGTAGCACGAGTGCTTGCATGCACCAACATTAGTCCTTCTGGAGAGTTAACATCTGTGTCTTGAGAAGTGTCTTGTAGGAGGAAGAGCAGGATAAGTCTCAAGTGGACGGGCATGAAGCAACATGGGAATATTTGTTCTCTATATAGAATAGATGTAGGAAGTGGCACACTCAAGAGGTGCATGTCCTCGGATCCCAGTGATCTTGCCATTGTTGTAGAGAACAAGTAGGTCACAGAGATACACTGGTGCGGAAATGACTGGTGTTCACAAATTCCTACGATGTCTTTCTGCCGCATGTTTACACAACACTGTTTACTCGCTCTCTGAGAAGTCTTGTCTGTTGATGTAGACCTGCCCAAGCAAGAAAACGACCAGCTGATAAGAGAAATGGGCTTGTGCAGGCAATGTAAGAGAAATAAGTGTGCAGGCAATGTATGCAAGTATTTATTGCACTTGCAATTGTATCACAGTGTATACATTTCCATGAACTCGGCCAACCCAATGCCTTTCACTTCCACACATGCTTTCAACACATGGTATAATGGACCCAGACACGTAGCACCTCATACCAGGCATTTCTATACGTGACCTTGATTCATGAGAGACTGGGGTAGGTGGTAGAGAATTGTTGAACGTTGGACCGGAGCCAATAGTCTGTGGTTCAAATCCTGTTCTAAGGGCCTGGTAGAAGTTTCCCGTTGTTGCAGGTTTCCTCCCACCCTAAAACTGACCAGATGAGTGAAAGAATATTTAAATTTCTAAACCCCAATTTTAGAAACAGAAAGAAAATATAATTGATTTTTTTCTGGAAATAGAGTTAGGTTTATTAATTATTAAATCAGGGCCCCCCATGCTATAGTAAAAATACAAAGACTCCTGATGATGTTAGTAGTTAACTAACGAAATGTAGTCCAGTAGATAGTTTTAGATGAAGATTTTAAAATAATTGGCACGTGCACAATAGCTTCTTAGCAACCCCTTACAGCCACTCGTGTAAACTGCTAACTGCTATTGCCAAGTGTCGCCAATGCCGAGTTATCGTTAGTAGACACAGGCTATGACATTGTTATATATATACATTGTTACATCATAGATAACCATACCCATCGCTTTCTAACATCCAATATTATCCAGAATTAAAATAGCTCATTAGAATTGAATGTCTACATTGGTGCTTGTTCCACAAACTAGCCATAGATATGTAGCAAATTAAATGAAGTGCAATCTGAGTTAAATGAGGTATTTATTATCTTGAACAACTCGGATCATATGGAAACTGAAAGAAATATACCTAAACATTTTTTTTACAAATTAGCAGATGCTTCCTCTTTGTAAAGACCTACCAGCAAATGTAAAGTTAAAGTTTGTAGTATAAGATTTGTTCTCGCCACAGGTATGATGACGCCTACCAGTACCAGAACATCTTCGGCCCGCTGGTCAAGCACGAGGCCGACTACGACAAGAAGCTGAAGGAGTCGCAGACCCAGGACAACATCGTCGTGCGCTGGGACGTCGGCCTCAACAAGAAGCGCATTGCCTACTTCCATATGTCGTCCACCAACGATGGTACGATACACCATAGCACAGGCCTGTCGGGTGGTCTTGACTACTAGTCTAATGATCTGTATTCTGTATGCAGTAGTTTTTATGTTCAGGTTCAATGTGACCAAGCTGATTACGAGCGAGTTTTGCCATTGTCAGGCGGCCGTGTATTCAAGCATGTTTACTGCTGTTACAGAGATGAAGCTGATGCATGGAGACGAGTTGAGACTGCGGTACATCGGAGAGCTGCACAAGCCCTGGTCCGGAGTGGGCCACGTTATCAAGATCCCTGACAGTATCCTTTCACCAAAGTCGGCATCGAAGTCATAGAAATGGAAATACTATTATAACTATCTACCTGTACTTTGTATGTAGTGTAAGTATTGTATTAGTTTCCTTACATGGTGTCTAGACTACAGTGACGAGGTCGCTATCGAGCTGAAGAGCAACGCCGGCGTCCCGGGCGAGTGTACTCACAACTTTGTGGTGGATTTTGTCTGGAAGTCCACCTCGTTTGACAGGTACAAACATTGGTCTGTTTTGTCGGCGTGGAGTTGTAAACAATAAGTTGCTGTAAGACTAGTTACTCGCCCGCTGCTACATGTGTCTGCCGATCAATATACATTCTGTCATTACGTGAAGCATCTCTCTGTACGGTGCACAATGTTGTCGTTCTACAGGATGCAGGCGGCACTGAAGACGTTTGCAGTGGACGAGACGTCGGTGTGGGGCTACATCTACCACAAACTGCTGGGCCACGAGGTGGAGGACGTCGTCTTGAAGTGCCAGCTGCCTAAACGCTTCTCCGCGCCCGGCCTCCCCGAGCTGAACCACTCCCAGGTGTACGCCGTGAAGACTGTACTGCAGCGACCCACCAGTCTCATCCAGGTAAGTCATCCACCAGTCTCATCCAGGTAAGTCTTCCACCAGTCTCGTCCAGGTAAGTCATCCACCAGTTTCAATAGTAGATTGTCGCAAATGTGTGAAAGATTCCCACAGCGACGTTAAACTCCATAATCACTCGCTCAATAGTAGGTCTATACAAGTACTATGGTTTCTCACACACTGACATACTGATTACTAACTTGTTCCGTGTGCAGGGTCCGCCTGGGACTGGGAAGACCGTCACCTCTGCGACCATCGTGTACCACCTGGTGAAGCAGAACAACGGACCCGTCCTGGTGTGCGCACCGTCCAACATCGCCGTGGACCAGCTGACGGAGAAGATCCACCGCACCGGACTCAAGGTACGTCCACGTCCAAGACTGACCAACCGTGGACTCGCCTCGTTGCTGTTAGCTGTCATTAGCAACAGGCAGACTCATCAAAGTCCAGCACACTGTGGACTTTCAATTGTTTCTAGCTGTCATCATCAATTGCTGCTAGTTTTTGTCATCCAACTATTTCTGATGTTTTCCAGGTGGTCCGGCTGTGTGCAAAGAGTAGAGAAGCCATCGACTCCCCGGTTTCCTTCCTGGCTCTCCATAATCAAATCCGCAACATGGAGAGGTACGTTCTCACTGGACCTTGTCCTTGTATGTCGTGTGGCTGAAACACCAGCAGTAGACGTCCCAAAACTGATCCGTTTCGCAAGAAGTCGTGTGCATATGTCTCCTGTACTTATGCTTTGGTGTGTTGCCCTGTTCTGTTACCCTGTACTGTTACCCTGTACTCGTCTGTTTCCAGTGTACCCGAGTTGGCCAAGCTGCAGCAGTTGAAGGACGAGACGGGAGAGCTGTCGTCCCAGGATGAGAAGAGATACCGCGCACTGAAGAAACAGTGTGAGAAGGAGCTGCTGCAGGTATGTGCATTTCATTGTCAACTCTTTCCATCCAGTATCGTAAAACACAGACATACACGCACACATATACTCTATCGGCAGTCAATTTGAAAATGGGTGGATGCTTCCATGCAATTTACACTGTTGACGCCAGCCATGAAACTGGCTCCTTGGTATCTGTCCTAGACAGTCTATGTAGCCAGGTGAATATTTGCTCATCTTCTCCATCATTATTGCAAATCTAGAGCTTGCCATTTCCATGTCTCATCTAGTTGAATGTTTCTCTTCGGTTAAATTTCCTAACGCATTTCCTCACAATCGCCAGGCTGCCGACGTGATCTGCTGCACGTGTGTTGGTGCCGGTGATCCCCGACTGGCCAAGATGCAGTTCCGGTCTGTGCTGATCGACGAGAGTACCCAGGCCACGGAGCCCGAGTGTATGATCCCCGTCATTCTGGGGTGTAGACAGGTCAGTTTTCCCATACATCCCGAGAGTGGAACCTTGCTTGTCTGTCAACTGTCAGTAATACAGTATATCCAATGGCAATTTCCTAGGCCAAGATTTACATTTGCATGCATGTTAATACTTGAAATTTGCTGATTTATTTGTCCATGAGTCGATTAATTGTCCTGGGGCCTGTTGCACTACGCTCTTGTAGGCTACAACTATTGTAAGGTCAAAGCTTTCTATTGTAGTGGGAACCCAGTTATTGTAGCGCTACAGGGCTTGTTTTCTACTGAAACCACAATTAGTTGCTACCATGACTAATTTCAAATGGACTTTTATTTACTTACAGCCATACTAATGCTAACATGAGTGCCTGTGTGTGTCTATAGGTAATCCTTGTGGGTGACCACTGTCAGCTGGGGCCTGTGGTGATGTGCAAGAAGGCGGCCCGCGCCGGACTGTCGCAGTCCCTGTTTGAGCGGCTGGTGGTGCTCGGCATCCGGCCAATCAGACTGCAGGTCCAGTACCGCATGCACCCCGCCCTCAGCGCCTTCCCTTCCAACATCTTCTACGAGGGCTCGCTGCAGAACGGAGTGACGTCAGGTACGTGGTCTCTCCGAGTCTCCCTTTACATAGCAGTCGTGCTGTAACACGCCATACCGGGCCCTGAGATTACCAAACTTGTTTGAGTACGATTTCATGCTCAACATTGATTTGTTTACTAATCATCATTAAAAATCTTTTAGCTTGATCATGAAATTGTACTCAAAAGGTTTTTTGATCTCCGGGCCTGATGTCTATACAGTATATGATTTTGTCTAGCTGAAGAGATTTGGGAGTGTTATGAAACCTAATTTTGTCTGTATATCATAGCTGATCAGATTGTGCTTATGCGCTGTCCCAGTGTTACTTCAGTAATGTCTGTGTATTGTAGCTGAGCGGACCCGCAAGAACCTGGACTTCCCCTACCCCCAGCCCGACAAGCCCATGTTCTTCTACTGCACCTCCGGACAAGAAGAGATATCCAGCTCGGGAACGTCCTATTTGAACAGGTGACCTCTCGTGCAATTACTCATTTTCCTTTTGTTGGTTTTGGCTTGACTATATTAAACCGCAGGACTGAGCACAAGCCGAGTCCTGATGAAAGTGTTCATCCTGCTGCATGGCTAATGTGTTGAGGTCTACTGCAGGACGGAGGCAGCCAATGTCGAGAAGCTGACGACGAGGTTCCTGCGTTCCGGGGTGAAGCCGGAGCAGGTGGGCATCATCACGCCGTACGAAGGCCAGCGAGCGTACCTCGTCCAGTACATGCAGTACAGTGGGGCGCTCAACAAGAAACTGTACCAGGTACGTAGCCACCCACAGCAACGGCCGCGCACAAGTGGTCAGTCCACGCGCTATACTTAACTAGCCACAGTCATGTCAACACTCACAATGACGATACTAATCCGCTCATCTCCACACCAAATTAATTCATTTCCAAACTTAAAATATGTCATCGCCTATGGGTGGGATATTCCCGCCGCGATGTAAAGCAATAATTCAATCAATCTATCAATGTTACTCTTACAATAGCTTCCTACAACTATCTGTAGCAAGTATCTTGTGAATGATTTGCCAGTTCTGTGCATGCTGCTATACGTGTCTAAGTGAAGACTGTGTGTTTCAGGACATAGAGGTGGCCAGTGTGGATGCCTTCCAGGGCAGGGAGAAGGACTTCATTGTGTTGTCTTGTGTCCGTTCCAACGAACACCAGGGCATTGGTTTCCTGAACGACCCAAGACGTCTCAATGTTGCCCTGACGCGAGCCAAGTACGGCATCATCATCGTCGGCAACCCCAAAGTCCTGTCAAAGGTAATGGCCCGTGCATCAAACAACGTAATATGTTAGGTTTTTGCTTTGGACCATATGATCTGTGCTATATCTACACAATTATTGATTGCTTCTGTTACAAGACTCATCTTTTAGAGATTGTGTCTCTGCTGACTTAACATTACATCGAACCAGAATGTGTATCATATGCAAGTTTATAACCAATTTTACCGCACATTGTACACAAGTCTATCCTGTACTTATGTTGCATGTTCCAGCAAACTCTGTGGAACCACCTGTTGACGTACTACAAGGAGCAGAAGTGTCTGGTGGAGGGGCCGCTCAACAACCTGAAGGAAAGCCTCATCCAATTTAGCAAGCCACGCAAGCTGGTCAACACCGCAAACCCGGTCAGTAGCTGTGCAGTACCGTGCATGTTCAGATTGATATATGTCATGGCTATGTTCGGCCATGTAGGTTCTAAGTGCCATCAGCTTCACATACTTGACGCCTTCTGGAATGTAGCATATATTGTGTTTACTTTCAGGGTGGACGTTTTATGAGTAACACGATGTTTGACGCCAGAGAAGTGCTGATACCTGGAAGCATCTATGACCGATGTAAGTAGAGATGTTTACAAAGTTTTTACTCTCTAGCTGTGAAGTTCTAGCTGTGAAGCGTACAGTATGCAAGTGATTTTTTTTTAGAGACAGCACTGACTTTTCCTGCACGTTTTATCTTCTCGTTCTATATTTGCTAGACATTTATTTTAGGCATTTTCTTTTAATTCTTTATTTTTTGTAATTTATTTTTATTTTTTTATCAATTACATTTTGTTCTTCAGTACTGTAACTTGCATTAACGTCAATTACATTTTGTACTACTAAGCTGTGCCTGGTTTTGCATTTTGTCCTTGCTCTGTTACAGCTGTAGGATACCGTGAACCGGTGGTGCGCACCCACGACCAGCTGAGTTTCATCGGACCGGAGCGTGCGTACACTGGCGCCGCCCTCAACCTGCCGGTGCCTGTCAACATGTTCCTGCCCCAGATGCCCCAGCACTTCCAGCCGGCACAGCCCATCCCTCAAAGTGGGTGCTGCATACATCTGCGGGACTGTAGTCCTTCACAGCTACAGTGTCCCCTCGATATAACCCTGAAGTTGGGGTCCATGATATACTCCCCAGCTTTACCGTACCCGCCTTATACATTATTACAGGGAAATAACGGGTAGGTGGGGGAGGGGATGGGATCCACGTCTGACCCCGCGTTGTATACGAATCCGCGGTGCATCGGACCGTGTTATATCGAGGGGGCACTGTACTTACCCTTTGTCATCGCGTATCGATTCCTGTTGTGACATAAAACAAAACTCGGCGATCCTAGACATCAATTCAAACAGTAAAACAAGCCTCGATTGGTTCTGCTATGGAGCTCTTTAATTCTAGGTTGTCATGTCGAGGAAAAGCTCGGTTTTGATGAATTTGAGGTGATATCTATGTTTATATTAACGAGGAACATTTTGCTTTGCAGCTGGGGGCAAGAACATGCAGATGCCTCGTCGTATGGGTCAGACGCAGGGCCCAGGCCGCCGCCAGAAGCCGCCGCGGTACAGCAACATGCAGCAGAACATGTCTCAGTACAACCTGTCCGGCTCCCAGAGCCAGGCCAGTCAGGACACCTCGCAACCATTCTCGCAGGGGCCCCTCACGCAGGGCCATCTGTCCATGAGCCAGCCCTTCCAGATGAGTCAGCCAGGCTTGTCCGGGCTGTCCCAGGCAGAGCTGTCGCAGGTACGTACCACACCGCGCTGCTCTACAGCAGTTGTCTGTCTCGGGGTCGGGAGGGCTTGTAGCAGCGTGATGTAAAAGTTAATAATAAGGAAGTTCTACATCTATCCTAGATTGTTATTCACAGTTACAAAGCATAATTAATAAAATAATTTTTTAAAATTTTAATTAAAAATATATGCTAACGTTTGGAGGATTGCAGATTTAGATTGACGTAATTTGTTTTGTAATAGCTATTTCCCAAGTGCTAGATCTACAGCTCTCCACAATCTTTTAAACCTTTTATGTACATGCAAATATTTGTGACCATATTGCAGGACAGCTTCCTGGCAGAAGACTTCAAGTCGCAGGCTGACGGTATGTTGTCCCAGGATTCAACGTACCAGGGAGACCGGATGTTCTACGCTTCCCAGTTGTCCCAGGGCCCGTTCAACTAGCAGGCCTGCAGTCGCCCCCCACCAGCATGGTGGGTATTCCTATGTGACCAACGAGCAGATGCAGGCAGGAGTCGATCAGGTACCATCTGCAGTGTCTGTAGTCCGTGTCCGCAGCAGCATTCCGCAACCGCCACTCGCCTGAGCGCGGAGAGAGGGGGAGAGGAGAGAGAGAGAGCCAGCCAACCAACGCGAGCAGAGTGAGGAGGAGGCAGCAGCAGCAGCCAGTCGCGCAGTCACGAGTGTCGACGTCACCGAACAGAGCAAGACGGCGATCGTCGGTCGTGGAGGAAGATAGTGGAGGAGGACGACTGCGCTGGGAGGTTGAGGCGGGGCAATGTGGAGACAGCAAGGCTAGAAGCGGACACTGCTATTATCGAAATACCGACACTTTCTAATCACGGAACGTACGACACTGCTTGGTAACAACCAGCCACGATTTTTTATGTGTGTGTATTATCACCTCTGGGTGGCTACTTAAAAAAAAAACGAATCGAGCGTAATCTGGGGTTTTTTGTCATCGTCGACCAATGAAAACCTTTATGGCTTCTGGGGAAGTGTGTAACCTTCTTTATCAATGACTTAGTCTTATTGCTTCAGTTTACATCCACATGATTTTTGCAATGGTATGGTTTATGAAACTATCTGATCTACACTGATTACAGAGGGTTTGGTTTGCAACTTCCCCTGTTAGGCTGGAGTCTTTTCTAGGTACAGGGGTTTTCAGTCGACACGAAAACAGATTCTCTTTCTTCTCTTATTTTCATTTTCTTTACTATTATTATTATTATTATTATTACTATTATTAATTCTGATAGAAGGTGTGATTGCCAAACATTATTGGGGTTCCCCCAGTATAGTCAGAAAGAAAAAAATGGCCAGACTCGAAAGCAGCAGATAGCATTCCTGCCTTCCATGTGACTGGTCGGCAGAAGAGAAATGATTGTCACAGGTTGATGAGGTTCAGTGCAAGGAAACTGCAAAGATGTCTGACAAGACGTATCTACTACCGTGTTCTCTCTTCTCAAGTCAGGGCAAATGTTTGGAGGAAATACGAGGTAACTTAAAGCAGGGACAACAGTTGTATTCGTGTCCCATGTCCAGCTTCCATCATCTACTCTCTGGGAACTATAAAATCATAGCGTTTCTCACTGACAAGTGCAATAGTATCGAGGCACAAGACTTAAAAACTGTCGGGTCTATGTTGCTATGGCAACGTTAGCTGTTAAGTAACTAGGACGAGCATGATTCAAGTTATTCCACTGATCCAAGTCGTGAGGGTAACGTTTTTTCCATCTTTCGTTCAGTTGTATTCATTGATCGGAGAATCAACGGAGACGTGTACGTTACTGCTTGGAAGTGTTCAGATAGTGTTGAATGTGCGCCTAGTTGTGGTTGCTGTAAGTTGTACTATGTCCTGCAAACTCTCAAGTCTAGCAACTCTTATGCAGGGTCAAGTTGCTAAATACATGTACAGTATTAATATTGTATTATTATTTTATTCAAATTTTTGTAAAGAATACACAATTAATTATAAGTTGCTAGAACTTTAGCAATATTTATACTCGCTTGTCAGACAAGTTTTATTACCTAATGGCAAGAATTTCAACGACTTTGGAATGAAGTTGGTATCATTTTGATATTATCTTCATGAAGAATTCATGAGGGACCACTTTGCGATTAATGAAGAATACTTTACACATGTTGAGAAATTTTATTCCCGTCATTTTATGAAATTTTAGCAATTGTCTGTATGAAGCCTCTATATGTCAAACATAGCCAACAGATTTTAGGCTATTCCTTTTTAGCTATAGTCCTGAAAGAAGCCAGCCTAAGGTAGTAGGAACACAGGAACTTGGATTCTTGTCATATGTTGCACAGTACGTAAAGAATGTAAACAAACTGACATGTTGAAAGAGAATGTGGTATGGAAATGAGAACATTTCTCTTGCAGTTTTTCCCCCCAACAACTGGCTATGTAATGAAATTTAATATATGATCAATTCTGCTTGTTGTAATGCGTGTGTATGTGTGCGTGTTTTTATTTCTTATATTGTGTAATATGTTGTGACCTCAACAACTGATCTTTGTGACCTTTCAATCTGTGAAACTGCTGATATCTCGCATAGTCTGACAAGCCTTTCTGTTGACTTACTCACATTGATGTCTTCTGTTTCAGTAGTCGGCATATACGCTTTAACAAACTCGGGAATTATTGTAAACTTTGATTTAACTATGTGAAAATGTTTTGGTCTAATATCGATGAAAATAAACACTGGTCTTGAATAAATTGAAATTTGTTTGTAATGTTCGACCATGCTGACATTCACGACAAAGATAGCCGCCAATATCTATCTTCTTGTGCCACAGGAAGGTGAACATCCGACAAAATTACATACCATAGGTTTGTTTGATTCATCACACTACTGGTGCCAGTATTGGGTCATGGTCAGGGTGCAGTGAATGCTTGAATCAAATGGCATTGGTAACCACAGAGTATATCAGTGTGTGAACATTTTAAATAATAATAAAATTAACTCCTTCTTATGAACTGCTTTCTCAGTCTACATGATTTTAAAATTATTTTTTTTTAAAGAATTATGCACCCACTGATTCCGCAGATAAAGGATAATTTATCAATTTTCACTGTCCCTCAATCCATACTAATGTTCTTAAAAAATATGTTGCATTTTATTTTCAAATATGTTGCAAGTTAAGAAAAAAATAATGTATAACGTATATTTGTTCGATCCAAGTTGTCTACATACCATCTACAATGGTGTACATTGTCCATTTTTTCAAAGTCCCTTGAATACGGGTGGGTGCAAACATATAATCCATTACTTTAATTAACCATGGTTTATAGTGTTGTTACTATCTCCATAATTCGTCGCAAATGGGTGAAAGATTCCCGCAGCGACGTTAAACTCCATATTCACTCACTCACTCACTATCTCCATAAAGAAGTGTTATTTGTTCTACCATACCATAGTTCTCATGTCCCCAATTTCACCATCAGATATATGTAGATATTTTATGTGCTCGATGCATGAAACGTGTCAACAAAATATTAATATTGTAAATGTACATTGAATTGGACAACAACTTTAATTCAGCAATGAAGGTACAATTTATGCCCTACACATATTTGAAGTGTGCCACGTATCTGACAGGAGGGTTTACTCTAGCCAAAACCTTGTAGTAGTTAAGCAAGCTTCGAGAAATGACTGACGTTTCCTGTCGCCCTAGGTTGGTCAAGTGATGAATCAAATACTACCATATACAACAGACTTCTCCGGGTCATGCCATCCTCGAAAACGCAGGCCATTATGACTACCCTAACCTCTGGGATCACTGCTTATCTAGAACTATGTGGAATACATCACAACCAATCGGAGAGCTCCACTGCTCACCACAGTTCGATATTTTTAGGGCAAACTTAACCACCACACAACACTCGAAGGTCAAGTGGGACTCTCTTTAGATTGGATGTAATGTATTCCATATGACCTTTCAAGAAAACGGAGATCTAGATGACAGTAATCCCAGGGTATTTGACGGAGATTTAGTGTATTCATGAAACGATACACTTACCACGAGATTATAAACTTTCTGAGTACCATTTCATGCCCAACTCGGAATTTTGTTCATAAAACGTTGTGACGTCCTAGCCGGAGTACGTTGTTGAGTCTCGGGCTATGACGTCGTATGAAGTTTTATGAACAAAACTTGAGTTGAGCATGAAATCATACTCGAGAGAGTTTCGCAATCTCGGGGCTGGTGTTTTTGAGGATGGGGTCATGCTAGCTTTCAGGATTACATACAGTAGCGCTATTTTACCTGTGTTAAACTCCATAATCACTCGCACTCAACTTAGCCAGCATACATAGTATTGTTTACTACTGGCTTGCACAGTGCAGTATGTATTAAATACAAAAGCAAGGCAGGCAGAGAGATGGATTATGTGCATGAGAAATCTACTTCGACCCCATTCAGCTACTTTTAGAATTGTAGTATCATTTTGAAAAGTACTCTATTCAGTATACATCCATTGTGTAATCTGGCATTGTAATAATGTCTACCCAACATCAGAATAAACCATCTTTTATGGTACTAGCAAAGTAGGAAAATCTCATCCAGACAACTCGTCCGTTAATTGTGGTTAAAAGGTACAAGAACAAATACAGTAAGTTTTAGTTATTTTGTCTCCACAAGTCGTGATATCTAGAAGAAAATAGCCACCATAGAAAATTTTAACCACATGCTACTCATCTTGATAACAATTTACATGCAACACATTTATATTAATAACAGTAGCATCTACGTAGCTTTCCGACTGCTGTCACATTTCCTATGTTGTGTGCAACACTGGATACTACACCACTCAGCTACCGGTATATGGGACCTTTTTTTTTTTTTTTTCGTTATTGTTCTCCATTTCTGGAAACATTTCCAAATAAAAGTGACTGAGGCACAATACAGCTTCAGCATTGGGAAAGCATTTCATTGCGACATGGTCAGTATCCATCTTCAGAATAATGGTAGCACCAGTTTCCTGAAAAGGTCATTTAGAACAGATCCAATCAACATAATGCTGATACACCTCTAACAGTGGCTTGCACATGGTGCAATTTCCACAAATGTAGCGAACGAAATTAACACTAGTCCACTAGTTTGGGCCATTTCTCCCAAAGCTAAAGGTATCCTTAGTCCTAAGGACTAAAGTAATGTCAGAAATAGAAAAGAAATGAATTTTGCCACTGACATTCTTAATTTCACATGCATCGTTGTGAATTCTTCAAATAGCAATTTAAAATGTGTTATAAATCTTGCACTTTAGTCTTGAAAATTGGACTACCACAAAAATTCTTCAATTTTCCTTCAGTAAAGTACTTGATTAAATTATTACTGGCTTAAATTTTATGAAATCCTAGGTAGGTAGTACTTCATCAACCATATATATTTTTGGTTACTCGACATCAAGATGCCATACTTAGGAAATTCATTAGAAAAAACATTTCTATTCTATTTCTGTCATTACCAGTACTTTATTAGAAATTCATGTCTTGTTACAGTGTCCCCTCGATATAACGCTGAATTTGGGGTCCATGCCTTATAGTACCAGCCTTATAGGATAGTAAAAGTAAATAAAAATAAAAATGGGATCCACATCTGACCCAGCCTTATATCTAAATCTGCTCTGTATCGAACAGCCTTATATCAAGGGGACACTGTATTTATATCACTATTTGGGTCTAGTAAGTTTTAAAGTTAATTTCGATCCCTGCACATGGATAAGCATTCCGATGTCCTGTGCATTACACACGATGGCTCCAACAGTGTGTTTCCACCAAATGAGAGAAGGGCGAACATGGTATCAATGTAGAAAACATTGCTGATCAATCGGTCAACATACTTCAAACAATGAAAATGTATGTCATAAAAATTAGAATTTATTCGTCTGGAAATTTACAACAATCTGTACAACTTCCCAAACATTTACATTTTTCTCTCTCTCCCTCATTATTCATGCACACACTTTCACACTCACATGCTAAATGGAAATCATTGCTGCATACAGATAACTAAACAGAAGCAAGTCAGCAACGTGAATTCCCAAACATTTACCCCTTCTCTTCCAATTTACTTCAAATGTGAAACATGTAATGGCTGCCAATGAATCCTTTTAACCTCGTCTTTAATCATTTTTACTCTTCATCTAATATGGAAGATAATATTAAATCTGAATACTTTAAATTACTCTACATTAGATATCAATACTTTTTTTCTGGCAGAATATTCAAGCATTGGTCATTATAAATATCAATATATATGGAATATATTTATAGAGCTTAAAACACTTTCATATTTTGCAATGGATGTGTACTCAGGCAGGCTTTGAACAAACACAGTACACAAGCTGAACTATTCCGACAAGTGAAACGTAGAACATAATGAATAAACAGAACTGTATACTGCCAGTCCAACTCCACAGAATGGTGTTCTGCATTGAATTGTGTATCATTATTGATGAGTACCGCGTACAATAAAACACTTTACAATCATCATGATTATATATTCCACAGGCGTGTTGTGTTGAGAAGAGGGGGGGGATCGCTTACTTTCACTATTCATGTCAGACATACAGGTAGGAATCAGAATGAACCATTATGTCAAATTTGTAAAACAACGTTGCATTAGACACAAAGAAGAAATGTCTCGAACATTTTGAACATAACCACATCCTACACAAACACGCACTCTTTGGCATGTATATTTTCTAGAATGCCATAATAAAACATTTCTCCAGTCTTTGTGACTAGCACGTCAGTATCGATAATACGGCCTCCGTCGGTCGTACTGTTCAGGGTATGGTCTCTTAGGAGGGGGGGGTCCATAGGGGCCATCGCGGTAGTAGGCAGGGGGTCTAGTGTAAGCGTCTCTATAAGGATCACGAGGGGGATACTGCGACTGCCGACTCCTAGGTCGCTCGTAGTAAGGGTCTCCATAGTCCGATTCGTACCGTGAAGAATGTCGTGGATGTTCCATCCTTCCGGATTCCACCTGGGAATTGTCTCGTTCCGATGGTTCAACACGGCGCACTACACTACCGAGTGTTGAAATCGGTTGGATCGACTGATCAGCGTCCTCTTTGGGTGGTTCCGACTCTCGAGCGTTGCTAGGCGACTCTCCACTGGCAGCACTCTCCACCTTGTCAGTGTCTATATCTTCCACAGGAGTTATTGTCGTAAGGTTCGGCCGATTCCTGTTCAAAGCGAACACAGGCTGCTTCGGTCGACCCTCGGGTAGAGCCTCGGCAGTTTTTCTCTTCAGCTTCTCGGTGAATTCAATGAGGTCCTCTCCTGGCTGCAACACCAGCTGAGACTGCCCCAGCATGGGAGGAGGGCGGGCGTCCGAGGACGACGGGGGCAGAGACGGGGGCTTAGGACCAGCGACCGATGAAAGAAAATCGGCAATTGGATCGGATGCTTGCGATACCTCCTTTAAAACTGGGGCATGAGAATTCCGTAATATGCTTTTGGGGGGGCACTTAGCACTTGGAGAACTGAAAGGGGGGTTTGCCATTTCTGCTGCTGGGGGTGTGTTCTGGTTCATAGACATTACATCTGGACCCACTAACGATACTAGAGCACTAGTAGAACTGCTTTGGTTGGAGTCCGACGACGGCCAGTTTTCCTTTTGACCAGGGGAGGTTTGGGGCATGAATCCAGGTCCCTGATTGAATCCAGGGGCAGTGGGATGTGGCGATGTAAAATGCGGAGGCGGTATGTTCAGTCTTGGCGGAATATAACTTACAGGGGGGTTCACAGGGTTGGGCAGAAGTCCTTGTCCAATTCCGGGAGGCATGGACATTCCAGGATGAGACATTGGGGCTCCGGGAGGTCGCTCTTGGAGTCCTTGGGGGTGACCCTGTGGGTGTCCAGGTAACATGCCAGGAGGGTGTCCCATAGGAGGAGCCTGTGGGTTTCCCATGGGGGGAGCCTGTGGAAGTCCCATGGGTGGAGCCTGTGGAAGTCCCATCGGCGGCCCTTGAAGGTGATTGGGTGGAGGGCCCTGGTGATGTCCTGGGGGAGGACCTTGTGGATGTCCTGGTGGAGGGCCTTGTGGATGGCCAGGATGTGGTCCCTGCATGTGTCCGGGTGGAGGACCTTGTGGGGGGACTTGAGGTCCAGGGCGGATACCGGGAGGCATGTTGCCAGTCAGATGTAAAGGCTGGTGCATGGAAGAGGGAGGCGGTATGGCTGGAGACATAGGAGGAGCTTGAGGCATAGCTAGTGGAGGCTGTGACATCAGGACAGGTGTTGAAGGACCTTGCATGTGCTGCTGCTGCTGTTGTTGCTGCTGCTGCCTAGTGTCCTCATCATCAATCTCGGCCTGGGGAATAGCTTGTTCTATGTCAGAGTCGAGAGAAGTTCCCTGCAGCTCAGCTCTTGATGTCTGGATAGACGGTATGGGACGTGGAGGCGTTTGATCCTGATCTTCAAGTGGGATGGACTTGGCTTTCCATGCTGCCCATGATTTTGGTTGTTTCTCGGGTTCATCTTGATTATCTTCCATGTCCTCATCACCATCTTCCGACTGCTTCTTGTTGGCCTTTGCCTTTTCAACTTGAGATTTAACCGTATTTGTTAGAAGCGAAAGGCTCTGAAAGAAGCTTGAATCAGAAGAAGTAGTAGTTGTCTTTTGCGACTTTGAGATGAGTTTGGTGAGGATATCGATGGGATTCGCAGCATCTTTCAAGGCTTGAGATATGCTACTCTGGTCATCGCCCGGCTCCACATCGGGAACCTCGTCTTGTACTGGGGTTGAACATCGCTCGTCGCTCAGCGGTGTGGAGCCACCCTCGCTGCCACCAAACAGGGTCTTATTGGCAGTCAGGAACGCTGCATGCGAGAACACATCCTGGGTCTCTGGCTTCTTAGAGTTGTGAGACATCGGTAAACTTGGGATGAGATTTGCAATTCGTTTGTCCAGGCCATCACCCATACCTTTCTTACTGGGAGCTGCAAAATAAACAAATAGATGATCAGTAATATTATGGAGTTTAACGTCGCTGCAGGAATCTTTCAGTCATTGGTGACGACAGGCCTAAATTCAATTCCATACATATTGAATAATTAACCTAAAGTGAATATTCCAGTTTTTAAAAGTGAATTGTTTCTTGTGCCAGAAAGAATTGTAATACATGTATATGTATTTTTACTATTTTACTTTTTACAAAGTTCATGTTGCTTCCTCCGATTCAAATCCAATAGACCAAATCCAATAGACTACTAAAGAAACCAGATGAATAGAAAAAGAACAGAAAGTGTTTTCTGTTTCCAATACTATTACATAATAATTATGCACATATTCATAAAATTTCATTTACAAAAAGTAAACTCACGTTGGTAGACCGCCATAGCAGGTGGCATCTTCTGTGATGGCTTGGTAGATCGCTCCTCTGAAAATACACATACATGTACTATCATGGTCTGGTGACTTTTCATATTAATAGTACCACAATTATAAAACTTTTGTGCAATACTTTAATACAAAGAAATGAATGAGTTAGTGCTTTACGTCGCAGCGGGAATATTTCACCAATAGGCGACGACTAATAATAGAATAAGAAATGAAATCTTACTAAATACTGTAAGAAATATTGTGACACATTATTACTTTTTAAAATGATTATTTATCAAATATATCTTTACTCAATAACTAAGGCATTTAATGTAGGTCTTAATGTAGCTTTAATTTCTGCTTTGAGAAAAAAAGTTCAAGTAAGTATATAATAAATAATTGCAATACCATTTGTTTTAACGTGACGTGAAAAGTAATATGAAAGGGTTAAACAATCAATGGAATGCAAAGAAATGAATGATGAAGAATTCAAGACAAGGGTGAATTAACTTCTTCAAGAAACAAAAATAAATAAATATACAGCAATAACATGTCTATGCCACATATAATTGTAATAAATAAAACTGAAGGTAAATTTAGTAATGAAGATAATGAATAATTTCTTATTGGGACATAATGTGGTGCCTGTCAACAGGGCCATCAATCATGTTAATAGTCAAAGGAAACTAGAAAACGAATAGTTTCTGTCATTACTTATAATACTATCTACAACATTTGACCATTAGTAAAGGTCTGGGGGTTTGTCATATTGAGTGGGTATCCCTCAACTACAAGGCTATACAACTGTGTAAACCCATGACATGTACAGTTAAACCAAACATTATAATTGCTGCTTATCATTACTGAGGAAATAGTGCTGCCTTGTACAACCAAGAATCACAACTGCGTACTATACATACTGTACATAGTATCAGTCTTCTCCACATGTGAAATTGGTCTCCATTGTCGACTTAAACCATACATTGTTATCTTGTGGGATGTCACCTTGTTGATAATGGTAAATCAATGTACAATCTAAATTAATATGAGTGTATGTGTGTGTGCAGTATTAGCAGAGAATGAAACAAAATATGAGTAGAAACCTAAAGGTAAAATCATCCAACATGTTTGATCTGAATGTATGTTACTAATGAAGCTACAATAGTCAAGATGCAACTTCTGCAAACAGTAGTTCTTTTACCATTAAAATAAATTCGATATGCCCATGAATCCAGAGAAATGAGCTGGTTAACACCTACTGACCTAAGACCATTGACCTACGCCGTCTCAAAAAAAAATCAAGGTATTTGTTTAATTTAATGATTGGAGAAACGATTACAAAATTCAGAGTCGTAACCAGGGATCTTCTTTGGGGCATAGTACATTTATTGTATTTTATAAAAAAAAAAATTGGTAATGGGGTTTAAAGTCGCTTTCTAGAATCTTTCACTAACATCACGACTTGTCAGTTTTAGCAACATCTGTAGCGCTGAATGTTGCAGTAAACCTGCGAGCACCGGCTGGTACTGATAGACCAAGGATGATATCTGTATTGCCACTCTATAGACAGTGCATCCTATCAATATCGCGTCAGAACTTCCGCGAAAGTTGATGCTGTAGCGCCGGTACCTTTGGATCCAAAGTTTAACGTTCTACCACTGTGCTACATCCCGCCCCTAGTAGTATTAGTAGTAGCAGTAGTTGTAGTAGTAGTAGTAGTAGTAGTAGTAGTAGTAGTGGTAGTAGTGGTGGTGGTGGTGGTGGTTGTCGTCGTCGTCGTATACGTTTTACAAAGGCAGTGAGCTTGTGTTTCAAAAGATGCGTTTTCTGGCTTTTATTTCGTTCCCTAGTGTTTGCATTGTTTCATTCTTCATTCAATTTATTTACTCAAACCACCCACA
>JAULBP010092025.1:0-12063 GCA_032355345.1 Lepetodrilus pustulosus | reverse complement strand
TTGACAAGAAGATGTGCTATGCTTTTTGCTAACACCACTTCCCATGCATAATTGAT
Source organism: Lepetodrilus pustulosus (assembly GCA_032355345.1). Lineage (NCBI taxonomy): Eukaryota > Metazoa > Mollusca > Gastropoda > Lepetellida > Lepetodrilidae > Lepetodrilus > Lepetodrilus pustulosus. The sequence goes on along the minus strand of JAULBP010092025.1, from coordinate 12,007 downwards.
ATAAGTAGATAATATATATATTTCAATGCCAATTGTCACAACAATAGAATCGTATGCTATTGATAACGAGATGTGCATACATGTATATCCCTATGCATTTAATCCATTAAAGCTCTTTCTATTCTTCCAGCATAATGCAGGGTCAAGACAGCGCAGGCGCGGCGAACGTCAATATCACGGCAGTGCTGAGCCTAATTCAGCAGCTATCGCCAGATGACCGACAACTTCTGTTCCAGCAGGCAGGCGTCAAAGGAGAGTACGAGCTGCGTCTGCTTCTCAACGGCGACACGATGTACGTTAAGGACTATGAGGAGCCTATAATGCAATACCAGGAACACAGGATCAACAAGCTGCTGCTTCTGTACGTCCCGCCCATACTGATCGTCCTGGGAACGTTCGGGAACCTGTTTTCTTTCATAGTTCTCCGTCGGCGGCCCATGCTGAAAGTTTCCACGTATTTCTATCTGGCTTCGCTTGCCATCGCTGATTCCTTGGTGTTGTACATAGGACTGTTGAGGCTGTGGATCGGGGAGTTGACAGGGGTGGATATTCAGGACCAGGCTAACTGGCTGTGCAAGCTCACTGCCGTGCTGGGGTATGTTTGCAGCGATACTTCAGTTTGGCTGATTCTGGCAGTGACGGTGGAGAGGTTCATCGTTGTGTGCTACCCGTTCAAAGCCAATGAGATGTGCAACATTCCACGCGCGAGACGCGTAATTCTCTTCATCATATGTCTCATGTTTTCAATCAATTTGCATTTCCTATGGACTGTCGCTCTCGTGGAAACTCCCGTGGATGGGAGGAACATCGTAAACTGTGATGCAACGGAAAGACACGAGTTCCTCGTGGTGGAGGTATGGCCCTGGGTGGACGCCATCATATATTCCTTCTTTCCGTTTATCACGATTCTAGTTTTAAATATCCTCATTATTAGACAAGTATTAAAGGCCCACGGCAGTCGGGAACAGATGAGGAGTATCATCGAAAGAAGAAAAATAGACGGAAGTAAAAAAACGAGCAGTGAAGGAAGTACAAAACTGACGGCGATGTTGCTGACGGTGTCGTTCACGTTCCTTGTGACGACGCTTCCAATGAACATTTCACTGATAGTATTAGCTTTCTTACAAGGAAACGTTGGGACGCATACATCCGTTCAGTTTCATCTAGCGAAAACAATCGCGGAATTAATGATGTACGTCAACCATTCCATTAATTTTTTCTTGTATTGTGCCACTGGACAAAAGTTCCGCAGACAGGTGTTACAACTGATGTGTCAAAAGGAGGCCTCTCCTCAATGGACGTCGATTAACGACGAAAGTCTGCAACGCGGAAACAAACAGGAGTTGTTAGTTAATCATAAGGAGGAGTGTAGCCCGATTAACTGCGGTAGAAAAGTCATGAAAACTCGTCTGTGATTTCACTATTACTATCATCATCATCACTGTTCAAATGACGATCAGATGTATTATCAGTGGAAGAAAATCCATTGACCTTCATATGTGATATGACCGAGTGTGGAGCACAGTTCTGTTATCAAAGGATATTGCTGTTCGTGTTCACAAAGGAACGGCTTTCGCATCGGATTTTGCACATATAATTATTTACATGTATTACGGTAGTGATTACTAGTATACATTTGAATGTTCTTCTCATTCTATTTTTTTTTTTCAAAAGCTGTGTGAAACTATATAACTTTTGTTTCAAGTCTTTGTTTATTTTATTAATAACATTTAGTCATCTTGCCATTCTTATATAGCACCAGTGCGTTGATTAAATCAATTTCTACGCATGACACTATAATCAGTGTAAGTTATCAATTATGCTCATTTTATTCAGCAGATGTTGGCACTTATTCCAAAGAAATGTAGTAATCTTCTGAACATGCTTCCCATTTTATGCCAGTATCGGTAATTAACCCGGAAGTTCTGGGTCTCGTTGCTCGAAACCTTGCAAGCTATAGTTCATATTAGTAATTATTATTTTGTTAGGAACTTGCATCAAATATAAGACCATAGCATGAAATACTTGTATCCCTTCGTTAATTGAGAATATGGTCCCGCTATCTTGAAACAAACGAGTTTGCAATTTTGCCCAGTTGAAATTTCTCCTATTTACTCAGTGCAGTATCTTGAGTAAAGACTCAAACCCAGCTGAATCTTTACTAAAGTAAGCACTGAGACTATTGGGGAAATCTCAGCCGAGAAAAGTATCAAACTCATTCTTTTTTCGAGAAATCGGCGCTAGGTTAGCTGACATTATTGTGCCGATAATTGTTTATTTTTTTGTGCAGTGGGGTTTAGAGTCGCTTTCTAGAATCTTTCACTATCATCACGACATCAGTTTAGGGCAGGATGAAACCCGCAACATCCGTAGCGCTGTATGTTGCAGTAAACCTACGAGCACCGGCTGGTACTGACAGACCAAGGATAATGTCTGTATTGCCACTCTACAGACTGCATCCTATCAATATCGCGTCCGAAATGTAACTTCTGCGAACATTGATACCGTCCCTTGAACTTGGCATCAACGTTCTACCACTGCGCTACATCCCGCCCCAGTTGCACTTAGAAGCGAGTCTCTAGAACTGGACCTAAAATCAATGTGTAACTACAAGAATTCCGAGCAACAGAGCCTTGACCACTGGCCAACGTCGGCTTAAATACAAATATAGCAGTAAAAACGAGAAGAGGCGGTGAGCATGGATACACACTGCATCACCTCTGCTCCCGGTTACAATTAGGATCAAATGTCATCTGACGTTTTAAGATAACCCTCGGCTACATGCTAACGAATGTTACCCAAACTATACAGCTCGTGTATTTATCTTCTTCTTTTTTTTGTATCAGTATATTTTTTAGTATCGCATTATTTGAGATAACTCTTCTCATTAAATATATAGCTTGCAATAAATATCATTATACCTTCTCCAATAACTAAACGTCTATTTATATATCTCTAATACGCTCCAAGTTCAACCAGGACTCTTCTAAAGCCTACAGCTATTTTCCATAATAGTACAATTAGTATACAATATTATAAAATGTTCCTGGCAAATATGCTTTATTGGACTCTAATGAACATTCGAGTATAACGCTCTAACGGTTCTAACGATTCTCGTATTATGTGTGAAACGTAAACATCCTGCTGTTATTTTTGCTTTCATTTATTGATACTTCATGGCCATCGGCCGATGGATACATTAATTGTACATGTGTCTACTGTGGCACGTGCATCCGTGAGACTACACGTGATACCATGCAACTATACGTGATACCGTGAAAATACATGTGTTTCCGTGCTACTGCACGCAATACCGTGAACATGTAAGCGTTTCCGTGCAATTTCACGTCATACCATGAAACTGCACACGCTACCGTGAAACTGCACGTGATATACCTTGAAACATCACGTGATGCTATGAAACTGCACGTGTTTCGATGACTACTACCAGCCCTCTGAGCAGACTATTATGTACATAACGTCAATATAAAAATGCTTACCGCATCCTTCCGTTTTGTGTGTCATTAGGTGTTGTTCTTTGTTCTCGGATACCCTGTACCTTGCCTTTTCACCATGAATAGTTTAACGTTAATATCGGGGTATCCTTTCACGAAGCTCTCTTATCAACTAAGGGACCATAGCTCTCTCTTTGCCGATAGCTATTATGCACTGTAAAGAGAGCGTTGTGACCTCTTAGTGGATAAGAGAGCTTTGTGAAAGCATACCCAGAACTATAGGAGCACTAATATACTGGGTGACGTTTCTCAAAGTTTTTATATCTATTAAGAGACCATAAGTACTCTCGTAGCGATCTCTTATACATGGCGCTAGTGTACTTATGAGAGCGCTATCCCAGCCGACACATCGCGATATATACGATGTCGATACGATGTCGAATCGATGTTGAAACAACATCAGCTATGTCGTGATGTGAAATCAACGTCAATTCGACATCGTATGGACATCATGTGTCGCGATGTGCCAACTGGGTAAGATCTGTTATCGACTATGAGACCATGGCGCTCTCGTAAGTGCACGAGCGCCATGTATTAAGAGATCGCTACGAGAGTGCTTATGGTCTCGTAGCTTCGATATCCACAGAACAGTCGTAGCACTACCAGAGTCGTAACTCCAATAATAGAGTTACAAATTCGATCTAGCAGTTAGCTGTTCCAAAGACAAGATACCTTAGAGGTACGTTCCTTTTAGTCACATAAAAATTTTTTATTAAAAAATAACAAACATTTATAACTATCGAGCGTTTGGGAATAAATACCTTAGTAAATAGCAACTTTTGGGAGGACAAATCAAACAAGTAGTCTCAGATAGAAATTCGTGTGTCCACTGTATAGGTCAACCATCTGTGATGGTATGCTTTTTAGACTGGATTGACTAATACTATAAACGCTTGACTGGATGTACCGTATTTAACCTAGTCGCCGTACCAGTAGGTGTCACCGATATGACTGACACTGTACTAGTAACTAGGTGTCACTGAATGACGCCTACACCTTCGCGTACTCCGCCCGTGATTGAAAGAGTGTCACATTAACATGCACTTCATTTATATAGCCTGGCCTACATTTGTATTAGTCATATACTATAGTATGTATATTCTGTATAGGTTTTTTTTTCTTACTTTGGGAGAGACTGTACGTTGTGAGTGATGTGCGTGTGTGTGTGTGTGTGTGTGCGTGTGCGTACGTGCGTGTGTGTGTGCGCGCGTGCGTGCGTGTGTGTGTGCGTCGCTAGGAAATATGCTGCTTATAAATACTATTAGATAATTAAGTACTCTATTAACTTAGATCTGTTACGATCAGTGCACGCCATGTGACTGAATTCATACATTTACGGTTCATAAACACATAGCTTGCGGCTGAAAATGTTGACAATATATTTATCCTTTTAGGTGCATTGTATTTCCTTCATGATATTCTTCTCTTTTATGTGTTCAAATGTAGAACAGCCAATAACGTTAACCATTGAAAGCTCATTAAAGATTGCACATCAAAGCTAAAAGTAGAAATCGTGCAGTAGGCGTTAAAACCTATTATAGGACATAGTGCAAGAACATTACTTGAATATCGGTTTGCAATGATGAATCTAATAGCAATGTTCAAAGGTATTAGCACTTGTGCTTTCCATGCAAAGTTGCTCTACCGCCAACATGATACGTCAATAGACAGCACTCGGCCAAATCTCCACTTACCATCCTTAACACACCACAAGATCACGACGTCAGCCGCTGGGTAAGCTTAACTTAATAAGTCGTATGTTGTGGAAATTAAAACCCTCTAGCCAATAAGCAGCAATTAAATATGTATTTTGTGGCTTAACGTGTCTTGCAAATGTTTTTATTTTATTTATTTTTTTTAGCTTGTTTTATTGTTATAGTAAAACGTTGTTTCATGCCTTATACTGATTAGATTCATAGTGCCAGTGGACCCTTGCACAGATAAGCGCCTTTGAGCCGCTTTAGGCTGAAAACCACGGGGCCTATTCTCGAAACGGTCTTATAACGATCTTGGTCAAAGAATGTTCGTAGCCCTACTATATGAACCTTTAACCCTCTCCCTGCATGATTATCCACAAATGCAGCTTTTAGGGCATCTACAGTTGCCTGCAGCAGGGAGAAGGTTAAGCTTCTAATAGGTCCAGGCGGTATCATGTTTTTTTTTTTATGTAAGTCATTTACTTCCTGACATACTTCAACATTTGAAGACACAGATGACCTCTTCGTACCGGAAGTAGATGCTTTGGGGCTTAGTCCGCGCTTCGGAAAACTAAGAAGGTCATATCTACGAGATCTATTCCCCGGTCCTGGACCCAATTCTTGGCAATCTGATTGGCTCACGTGACCTAAAATATTATTAAAATATGTTCCTAACCCTAACCATGACCACGCGAGCCAATAAGATCGCCGGGAAATGGGCCCGGTGCGCGGAATAGACCGCAAGTTGGGGTCCGGGACTCCGGAGAATATACCCCACCGGTTTTTATCTTACTAACGCAAATCAAGGTGTTTGTCATATACACGCACCAGGCACTGCTATTATAGTATAATAGGAGGTACAATTGATGGCATCCCTTTCACGAAGCTCTCGTATCCATTATATGCTAATGGTAACCATACTTACAAGGATGTACATGCATTTTAATGTTTGATCTTGTACGAAATGTTCATGAAAGTCGGCACACAATCGAATCACGAATTTCAATGACCGCGTAGCACTATATTTGAGTAATAAATGCAAACTAAATTTACATTCATTTGTAATATTTATCATCAATTTTATATCGCCAAAATCCCTTTCGTTGATCCACACTGAGGGAAATTCGATCCAGCAGTTATATGTTCCAAAGACCTGGCCCAGTATTCTCGAAACTTAGTATGTCCTAAGAAGTTCGTAAGTACTAAGAATTTTCCAAATTGGTTTCTTCTTATGTTAAATTGTGAAGAGATCGTTTTTCACTAAGAGGTTCGCAAGTTCAGACGTTTAGAGAATACGGCCCAAATATTTAGAGCTACGTTCCTTTTACATGTAAAATATGATATACCTTGTTATAACTGTTGAGTGTTGGGGAATAAGACTTCTAATCAAACTTTAAATAAGTAGTGTCAGATAGAAATTCGTTAGTTCATTATATATAGCTCAACCGCATCTGTGATTGTATACGCTTTTAATACACTATATGACCCATAATATGTGATATAATGTTCTGTATGCAAAAATGCAAAGATTCCTTCTGTGACGTAAAACAATAATTCACTCACTGTATGCAAGCCAGATTCCTGGAAAGATAATCAAGATTTATCTTATCGTATTTTTCTCTATAAAGTGCTCATGTGCTTATTTTCTTGGTTGTTTATAGTGTATACATGTGTGCATGTATATATTAAGCCGTAAAGCATCAATGCTAGTAGCCTACATATATAGCTGATACGCCTTTGTAATCAATCAGGTTTCATAGAAATTGTACATTTACTGCTCAGGTTTGATTGAATGCTGTGTAAATGTTAACAACGCCGACTGACGCTTCTAATTCGAACTTCGAGTCAAGATGATCGGGGGTTTTTTTCCGCCTGAATATTGACATGCATAACACCATAGTTAGTCACAGTCTTGCGACACTGTAGTTATTTATTTGATAATGCATAAATAAATAATCCGTATATTAAACGCATTACTTCATGCTCATGCACATTCCTAACTAATGATTATTGCAACATGTGTTTTGGAGAAAACGGAACACGTTTATGAGATCACAACAAAAGAATCTTAATATCTGTATATGACCATAAACAACTAATGATTATTGTACATCTCACGCTGTTGTTTTTGGCATATTGTTTTGTGTGTGTGTGTGTGTGTGTGTGTGTGTGTGTGCGTGTGTGTGTGCGCGCGCGCGTGTGTGTTTGCGTGCACGTGCATGCTATATCCAAGATGTAAGAAGAATTCCCTTCTGAGCAACAAAGCATTTATGTTATCTTATCTTACCTTACCTTATCATATCTTATCTTATTGAAACTATGAACACAAATCTTTATCAATCTTTGAACATTTTCACATTTTTCAATATGATCAAGGCTAAATTATGAAATAACTACAACAACATAATGGTATAATATTATCTAATGTTAGAAAATGAAAATACTTCACAATAAAGGAATCGGATATTATTTGCAATTTAATTCCATGTGAAATATTTCGTACAAGCGAGTCATGTACCTTTGTGGGGCTTCAATACATACACTCACATATTTCTATGAGTGCGTATCACTATTGTTGAGTAATAAATTAAAACGACACTAATTTATGTTACTTATCATCAATTTTATATCGCCAAAATCCCTTTCAGTGCTCCACATTGTGGGGAATTCAATCTATCAGTCAGATATTCAAATGACAAGATAATTGGAGTTACGTTCCTTTTATTCACATACCGTAAACTATGAAATTTGGGGAATTGATGGGGAATAAGTATATCAGTAAATATATACTAAATGACAACTTTTAGGTGGCGAAATTAAACGTAAAAAATAGTCTCAGATAGAAATAGTTTGTCCATTATATAGGTCGACCATCTCGCACCTGATAGTCATTCTAGTACCCCTGACACACATCTCGCGGGAAAACTCGCGCAAACAGTCTATAGGAGCTATAACTAGAACAATGATGACATCTATTTCATTGGATAAATTACGGCGAATTCATCGGGGAAATTACTACTGCAATACACTGTGTACATATGTACAGTGCGTCATGGTGTTCCGGGTCACTGGTATTCCGGATCACTCTCATGTTGTTGTTTTTGTATTTCGTATTTGTTTCCTTAGTGATCCGGAACTCCACGACGCACTGTATGATACTCACTAGTGACAATTGAGTTCTTATTTACGTGCATTGAAGAACGTTATTATAAATTGCAATCCTATTTATATCGTTTCCTGCCACTAATCATGCTCATGGTACATTTGTAATGCGTTTAAAGCGGCATGCTAATTATAACCATACAAACAGTCAACATGGGCGTCACTCGCCCAAAGCGATGCATATCATGTAAAAGAAATTCTCTTATGTGTCAACAGAATGTTGAAGACAACATGGCATGCCAATAAAAAAATTCAATCACAGAGAAAGATAAATTATGACATGTTTATATTGAGAGAACACTATACTCGCTTCCGTGTGTACAATTGGCCTTTTTACGAAATGAGTGAATGGTTTTAAAGGCATACAATCACAGATTCTTATGAGCACGTAGCACTATATTTGAGTAATAAATGTATAAACTACATTCATTTGTGATAGTCATCATCAATTGTATATCGCCAAAATCCCCTTCGTCGATCCACACTGGGGGGTATTTCATGCTACCCGCTAACGTGGAGTGAAGATGATTTAGACAAGATCATTTTTTGTCATGACAAAAAATGATTATAAAATATGAAATTTATTATAAATATCAAGTGTTGGAGACTTAGTATACCAGGAAATAACAACTTTTGGGTGTACAAATCGAACTTAAATAGTCTCAGACTGAAATTCGTTTGGTCATTATCTAGGTCTATCGACCGTGATTGTATGCCTTTAACATCTGACTGCTAAGCGAAACAATCAAGTTCAAGTTCAAGTTCATTTATTTCCATATTACCACCCACGGCGGTACCGGACAACACAGTAATACAAATAGATACATACAATTAATATACAACCGGATCAATCATTCACAGAGTTAAGGTACCGGTATATAGTGGGACATCTATATTGTTTAATATTTGACCGGTAAACGGAGAAATCGTTATAATGGATATCGCTATCACGGTGTCTGACTTATATACAGTCACCTTATGATTTAGAATCAGAATAATTATTCCTTTAGAATATCTAAGTAGATTCTTGCTAATCGCAGCCATGTAAGAAGGATATCAATATTAATATTACTTTGACAGAAGTGTCGCACAGAATGTGAACACAAAAGATGCGATTCTAATATATATTTATCATGTCTTAGTGCATCAATTATCGCAGTAACATTGTCCTCATTTCCTGGCTTTGAAGTTCCTGTTATATTGTAGAGAAATCGATTATTCATATTTACTTTAAAGATAGTATATTATGCGTCACCGAGTGAGATCGTGTGGGATTAACTTTGGAAAGGAAGTCCGTTCTAATATGAAAAACACTATGTTTCGAATTGGTTATTCTTGTCATAAACTAGGGCTAAGATCAAGATGGTAATGCCATGCTTAATTTTGGAACTGTTGATACAACCATTTCGAGAAGAGAAGGCCAGACTTTCATTTGATATTTGATTTAACATGCTATAGCTGGTCTGTTCTGTTCAAGTGTAAACATAATCTTATACAAGATGAAATGGATAGGTTACAAGTTATTACAACTTAAATCAAAACCTATTCAAGAGAACAGAACTAAGATAGTGGGAGAGAAGAGAGAAAGATAAGAATGTACATATTCTATAATTGTAAATATTTATATAAGCATATCAAACATTTCTGTTCTGTTCTGTTCTGTTTTTGGTAGATTGGTAGATATCTTGTATGCGAACAGCGACTTAAATAGCCACGAAGAAACATTGTTTTCAATGCGCACATTTCCGCACGGGCAGTATTATGCCATATGCACACATGAATATAAAACGTATTAAATACATACAACGACATATGGTTGACTTATATAATGAACAAACAGATTTCCATCTGAGACTACTTATGTTGATGTATCCACCCAAAAGTTGTTTGATACTAATTCACTTATTTCCTTTCACTCGATAGTTATCAAAACGTTCATTTTTATCATGAAAAAAAAGGAACGTAGCTCTAATTATAGGTCTTTGGTTGGACGCAAGGGCGTTTGGTGATATAAACTTAGAAGTATCAAACATGAATGTAGTTTGCATTTATTACTAAAAAATAGTCCTATGCCCTCTTGTGATTGTATATCTTTAAAACATGTCATTATCTGAAGCGCGAATTGTTCATATATTGTCAATTGAAACGCCGCAATAACTTAAATAAAATGTAGCCTGGTATAGCCATCACCATAAAATGGAGCCGAAAACACATGAAACTTCTTATAGACACATGAACCTGTCTCATTCACATGTCATCTACAGAATGAACACAATTATTGACAATTGATTTACTCGGCTTTAATGCAATTGTATCCTCGCTTGCAATATTTGCATCGGTCAAGTTTTGGTAAGATATGTTGGAAACCATTCAAATGGTAAGTTTCTGAATCTGTTGAATAAAGCTAATCATGCATTGACATACCATATGGGTTGGCGAATATACTAACAGGTATTGTATTCACCAGACCGTTTATGTGTTTTATTTTTTATTCCCCCCTTCTATTTTGCGATAATCGTCAAGCGTGAGGCCAGTAAAATCACCTTTCATGTGCATTCTTTGGTTTATCCCTTTTATTTTACTATAATATGCAAGGGCGAAGCCAGTAGAATCACGACGAGATGAGGTCAAGTTAGTGGCTAGTCAAGGGTACATTTTCCCTCCACTTCTTTTAATGCATTTTTCATATATTCATGTTAAGCTTTCCCTATTGTACTAAGACATGATAATATGTGCTTTTCATAGCCTATTAGCTTTATAGACCAACTGAAGACTGACCACCGCGACTATTGGACCTATGTCCATTAATATAATCTCTCCTACGACGAAATGAAGTTAACACATGACAGTGCTTTTAAGTGGATCTATTGTGCTGGAAATGCCAAGTCGTGGTTGGCCGATTTGGAAGCATCTTGTTTGTCCAGCATTAAGTTAGGCGACCCCACAAGTACGTTAATGGACCGCGACTGTCTGATGGAGTCCTGGCTAATTCATGCCTGCCAAAACATTTTCACCTCTCTCTTCAGATGGACTAATTTGAACAGTAGGCTATGCTCGGTGAATCGTATCACTCCGTCTTATCAATCCGCCATCTGGCAGTGCCACCCAGTGTATTCTTCCGCTGTCATCCCTCGCCTCGGTGCGCTGTCATGTATTCTTCGGCGTCGAACATTGCCAACAACGGTGTGACATTCTACTTCGATTTAAATCTGTCTTGAATGGCAATACTGACCCCACATGTGCATAGTATGCTACCCACATGCACGCACGACTCTCTCTCTTGTTATCGCTTTCTCTCTCTCTTGTTATCTCTCTCTCTCTCTCTCTCTCTCTCTCTCTCTCTCTTTCTCTCTCAAACACATACGCATGTGCGCGCGCACACACACACACACACACACACACACGCACTCACTCACACTGAAGTATTTACTGAACTATATTTCTCAAATGGTCATTGTGTATCATGGAACATTAACTGATTGAGCAAAAACAAATTTGTAAAAGATGTGTTGTACCGCATCTGTACACACACACACACACACACACACACACACACACACACACACACACATACACACACACACACATCCACACACACACACACACACACACACACACACACACTGAAAAACA
>JAULBP010092014.1:0-12066 GCA_032355345.1 Lepetodrilus pustulosus | reverse complement strand
TAACTGTAGTGCCACTCTACAGACAGTGCATCCTATCAATATCGCGTCAGAAATGTAACTTCTGCGAAATTGATACCGGGCCCCCAGTGGAGCGGGATTTGAACTCGGTACCCTTTGCTCCAAAGTCCAACGTTCTACCACTGCGCTACATTTCGCCCTATACAGATAGCTGCTTTCAAGATTATTTCACTTGTATTGCTGCTTGTATGTATTGTATGCTCAGCTGGTGGTGCTATTTCACGGAATATCCTGCCAGGTAGAACATGGATACCCGAATGGTATGGTAGATCATTACTATTGAGCAGTAACCACTTGAAAACATAAATCAAGTTATTCAACTATCTAAAACGTGTATCTCCCTACAGTACCCCACACACGAAGACATGTCAACATTTGATGAATTTACTAATTCTTAATTTTAACATCGTGATCAGTAGCCAGCAATCACCTCCAACTAGCACGTGATCACTCAGTTTGCATCTATGCATCCTGCGCTGTAGGACATTCTGCATTCCAGCATGGTCAGGACTTGCACGGGACGTAAAGGACATGCACGACAGTGATGGAATGACTACATGACCCTAGCAAAGTTCAACAGTTCAACTGTCAGAGTTGACAAGAACACGCATCATAGTTAGATATTTTTATCTCAAGAGTCACGAAGGTAAAAACTGAAAATTGGATGTTTATTCTATTGACATACCACCATGCAACATTGTCAACAAATAACACAATGTTGTCAATAACAGTGTCATATGTTTTTAGGTTCTATAGTATATTTTTGATAAAATTGTTAAATTAATTAGTGCTTTAGATCACAGTGGGAATATTTATATACAAAGAAAGCAATTAAACAGATATTGACCTTAGAGTAAGAGACTTATGAAATAGCCATATTCAACAGGTACGCTTACTATGGAGAACCAATAGTAAACAGTTACAGTAATATCCACAGGTCACATGAGATGAATGAAACACAAATTAAATTATTCTGATTCTGACAACTGTTATCCAATCTATCACCGCAAATGTAGTAGAGGATAATCAGAGGATTCAAACTAATAAACTTCAGATTTGTAGTCAGGTACACTAACCATGGATCTATCGAATAGCATGGACTCTACTCCTAACAGTGAAATTAATATCCTTGAAATGTATAACAATCTTCCAAACAGGTAAATGTATGACATTTAACACAGGTATGGAAGAGAACAAACGAGTCACTGAAGGTGAAACTGTTCACAAAATCAGCCAGCAATTTAAGTGTAAATAATACATTATTAAAACACTGATAAAAGACTTATCCACACCCATGACAACACTCTATGGTCAGGAAATCATTCAATAGCCAGATCACACTGGTTTCCTAGTCATCATCAGACTGACCTATTATCAGTCAATCACCCCAGGAGGAAGACCTGGAATTCTAATTTACATGACCCCAAGGATCTCGCTACCTTCTAACCGCTTTACCTGGAAATTTCATTAAAAATCCCATGAAAGCAGGTATCATATTTGATTACACGGCCCAGTAAGATTTCACCGGTGGAGTGAGTCGATCAGGTGTTTTATGCTAGGTTCTACAGCAATTCAGTAATATTACCTACTAACTAAGGTCCCAGAAGGTGAAAAAGAGTTGTTTGTACATCCATCCCACTGACTGCTGCTATACTCTATGACAGGTGCAAACTGAAAGGTTTTACCCTCCAAATCATTCCCATGAAATCTAGACTTGCTTAACCCTCTTACTGCTGGATTAAACACAATCAGTGATCTGCAGGACATCTCCTTCTGCCTTCATCAGGAAGAGGGTTAACTGTTCATGACACATCTCTTGAACAGGAATAGGTGGGTGAGACTAAGTTCTATGATCTGCAATTTGATAAGAACCATCATAGAAAGCCATGTGTTTCTGTAATACCTACATATGATGGCTAGTACAGATAAGACCATCATCACCAACACCATCATTTTAATGCTTGAAATCATCATAATAACATCTGTGATCAATATCCTTAAGGTTTGTGACAGTCATCTCAAGGTTTGTGACTGCCATCCTAATGTTTGTGGCCATCAGTCTAAGGTTTGTGACCATCATCTCAAGGTTTGTACCAATCATGTTTATGAGCATCACTCTAAGGGTAATTACCACCACCTATATCTTATTAGAATACATTTGACGGTTGAATTCAGGTGCGACTAAACTGCCATGTTTTTTTTCCAACCCAGTTAACTTGGAATAATCGCTTCTGTAAAACCATTGCCCATGAAGCCGTCTCCAGGGCCTACTTACACCAGAAACAGTACATTCTGCACGGCGAGCACATCATGCTACATTAAGCCTTCTATCATGTCTATTTTTAACATATCAAATATCGTTCTGATAAATTAGACGTGAGCTAAGTTTGCGGATGGGATTACTTCCAATCACAATAAAGAGATTGGGTGTTTCAAATGTCCGTCACATAATGCAAATATTTCGTCTTTCAACTTAGTTTACAAAATAGGTGTACAACGTGTTACACCTGGCATCACCATTGAACATCACAGCAATATCAATATTTAAACCAACTGTACCGTACAATAACTGGGAAGAAACGTGTTGCACTCAAAGACGTTTGAATTCTAACTGCAATCAATACTTTCCATTTTTAATATTTCTTCTATTTGTAAATTACATTTGCGCTGGGAATCGCTGATGCCATCAATGGTTGGAACAGTATCAACCATGGTTTTTCAGATGAGTTTCTGCTATTGGATCACACGACAAGCCACAAGATACAAAACACAACATATGCTCCTTTCTCTCAGTGCCAATCCTTGGGACAAAAATTGGCCCAGAAATCTGTAATCCAAGTTGGCTGTGCGGTTTACCAAGGGTGGAGGTTGGGGGTGGGAGATGGGGGTAGGGGGAGGCAACCTTGACCTTTGACATTTCCCCATCTTTTCCCCATCCCTCCCACATATTGGGCTCAGAATGATGCCAGTGCAGTCAGTCGGTATCTAATACGCAATAAGCTTGAGGGAGACTTCAAAGAGATGCAGGCATAACATTACAGTACGGTTCCGTGCAACTGCCAACAAGTGTGTGCCCTACAGGCTACGGACCTCCAGAGAATCGCACGTGAGAACTTCACCCAGTGAACTAGAAATATAGAACGAACATCTTGCATGCATTTTTGCTTGTGTTCCTGAAAAATATCGCATTCCGCAAAAGCAATGAAAAGATTTAGTAGTGAATGAGAGAACGCAGTGTAGAGAAAATAATAAAATCGACAGTACTGTAAAAATCCAAAGGTAAAATAGGCAATGTTTAAAAATAATAATAGTATTGTAAAAAGAACAATTAAGGTAAAATAGTGCACTGTATACAAAAAAATTAAAAAAAGAGGTGAAATTGAAAAGGCTAGGGGAAGGTGATGGTGAGTGGTAGGGGAGATTGTGATTGTGGATTGGGTTGTGGTGGTGGGGGTGGTGGGGTGGGGATGGGGGGCAGGGGTGGCAAGAGAGGGTTAGTGTGCCAGTCTGAAGATTTCATGGATGTCAGAAAAATATTGAGATAAATCATGTCGGAAAAACATTGAAAAGCATCGATAAACCATTCTCTATGCCCAGACAGTAATTGTGAAGAAAATAAGGATATCAGAAATTGTTTAACCAATCAAATAATTTTCTTTCCTTAGATAGCATAGAAGACTCAAATGTAATGTTGCTCTACATATTTAAATGAGTCACTGACAAAATTCAATCACACCTACAGCAATGAATGCAGACAATAAAGAAGTTTCCCCTCAAGGACCCTGTGCACATAGTTCTCGTAATTCTGTTACTTGTATCCTTCAGGGCAGAACAAAATAAAGTTCTCAGAGTTAAACTGAAAAAGAAATGTGTATTAATAACAGAACTGGCACAAATATTATATTTGGCCCTAAAAAATATGAGTAAAATAATCTTGAAAATGGTTACTAAATACCAATTCAACTAATTCAATAAAAAAAAATAAAAAAACATATTAAAAAAAAAACCCATGTTTCCATTTTATTTTCCCCAGTAGTCTGTCTCATGATGATGCAAGATTTCTACACATCAACGTAAAAGTCTACAATTTTCCTATTGACATATCAGTTGATCTGACACAAATGCAATACATTTTACAGTTTTAAAAAGCTTGCTTTCTATTTTGAATGAGCTGAAGACTTTTCAATATGTTAAGAGTGTTCTATTGATACTCAGAGTTTCGTAATTATTATTAAGCATTAAATTCAAATAAATGTATTTTTACAGTTCATTAGTAGATGTAGGGGACTGGTAATATGATAATACTGTCATTAAACATATGTTGCTTATAAATACCACATTCATCCATCACTTCTGACAGGGCTTCCATGATGGTTTTTATGTGGGCAATGAATCTAGATTTTGCCTGAAATCATGTCACAGGTCAACAGTAAGTCATGGGTATGTCTGGAAGACAATAAACTAGTATCCACTTGGTGTAATAACATTGAGGAGATTTACTCCTGTTCATACAGTGACGTCAGCGTGGCGAAAACTTCATGCTGCGATCGGCATTAACCGCATTTTCTTTTATACTGGACAATGGGGACATGTCCAGCCATGTCGATGGTCATTTTATGGTTTGCTACTATATAGGCTGGGTTAGAAGAATTTTGTGGGTTGATTAATAACCCAAATCTGACTGACTACAGTTTATTTGATGGTGTTAATTGCCATTTACAATAAATTTACGTCCGTAAAACAATAATCTCTTCCCATAACTACAAGATATTTGGGACATGAAAGTATCCAGGCAACACTGGAAGTCTGTCATTCTAAGCAAAATGCCCAGTATAGAGCCATGTATCACGATATAGGAATATTTTATGAAGCCAACTGATGTCATACCTCAACACCATCATGCAGTGACCTTGACACCATCATGCTGTGACCTTGGTACATCGTGTCAAAATGTCAAAACTTGCATGCAGTCATAAAAGAAAAGAGTGAAAAATGATAATAAATGGATGTTATGATCTTCAAAGGTTATTCCCAACTTAACATTGTGACACCATCTCACCAACACAACCCCACCCAACGACCACCACATCTCCACCCCACCCAACCCAAGCTCTTTAACAACATACACTCTGCACTATAATACCCAACATCTGACCAGCACTGTTGGATAAATTAGTCAACAACTCTGGGATAACTGCATGGTAAACTGCATAGGTAACCGAATGCCGAAAACTAAAATAATCCATGAATTAAATTTAAAATAAGGCTTTACTCACTACATTCAAAATTTCTAATAAAAGTTAAATCTGACTAATGTGTGATTCATTCATCATTTTTAACATTTGTATCTCTCTCATGATGAACACCACTTGAACACCTCCGAGAAAAAAGACAACACTTGAATACATGTACCTTTGAGAATAAAGACGACACTTGAATACCTCTGAGAATAAATACAACACTTGAATACCTCTGAGAATAAAGACAACACTTGAATACCTCCGAGAATGAAGACAACACTTGAATACCTCCGAGAATAAATACAACACTTGAATACCTCCGAGAATAAAGACAACACTTGAATACCTCTGAGAATGAAGACAACACTTGAATACCTCCGAGAATAAATACTACACTTGAATACCTCCGAGAATAATGACGACACTTGAATACTTCTGAGAATGAAGACAACACTTGGATACCTCCGAGAATAATGACAACACTTGAATACCTCTGAGAATGAAGACAACACTTGAATACCTCCGAGAATAATGACAACACTTGAATACTTCTGAGAATGAAGACAACACTTGGATACCTTCGAGAATAAACATTTAAGATCACATGTGATATCATGCACCTGTAATAGCACCATGTTCTATTCATGTACAGATAATTACAAACTGATAAATATAACCAGAACTCAATTAAGTTTGTGCTTGGTTTGTTGAAAAACTGTTATCCTCTGTCAGCCTCTGAATAATATTCAAGTAGTTAAAAGAAAAACACAAGAAACTTGCCATTTATTTGTTGAAAAAGTAGAGTTTTCGCATTCTTGCTGTCAGGCATAATTAATACTACACAATTGCTGTGCAAATTATGGAAACTCAGAAATGTGCATGTACAGTAGTCACTATCCTATAAGCTATTAGACACATGAGTCACAGCTTGAACACAGGAGTCACTACTATAATACAAACTTAGACACATGAGTTACTACTATCCTATAAGCTATTAGACACAGGAGTCACAGCTTGGACACATGAGTCACTACTATAATACAAGCTTGGACACAGAAGTCACTACTATCCTATAAGCTATTAGACACAGGAGTCACAGCTTGGACACAGGAGTCACTACTATAATACAAGCTTAGACACAGGAGTTACTACTATCCTATAATCTATTAGACATAGGAGTCACAGCTTGGACACAGGAGTCACTACTGTAATACAAGCTTAGACACACGAGTCACTACTATCATACAAGCTTAGACACAGGAGTCACTACTATAGTACACACTTAGACACAGGAGTCACTAGTACACACTTAGACACAGGAGTCACTAGTACACACTTAGACACAGGAGTCACTAGTACACACTTAGACACAGGTGAGCTATGAGTGAATATGGAGTTTAACGACGCTGCGGGAATCTTTCACCTATTTGCGACGAGTTAGATACAGGAGTCACTGCTATCCTATAAGTGTAGACACAGGAGTCACTACTATATCGTACACACTTAGATACAGGAGTCACTATTATCATATAAGTGTAGACACAAGTGACTACTATCCTACAATCAACAGGCAGTTATCACTAGTATCATTCCTCAAGCAGTGAGTCATGTGCTCATGCTTATTGCACATTTCACATGTTTCAGATGGTACATGAAGCAGATTGTAAATGTGTGCATTTGTTTTGTCACATTGTTGTATTTTCCCTCCAGGCCAAACATTTTACAGATGTCATATTATGCTCGCTGTCACATCTGACACTTACATTCCACAATCATGCTACGCTGAGAAAATAATCTACCTTCTTTAACCCACTTTCATTGAATGAATAGAATTATGTAAAGACTATTTGCCGTGACCTCATAGCTAGACTGAATAAAGTTCAGCTCAGTTCAGAAACATTGAACATTATTACCCAAATGGTGTAACATTATTATAGCCAGTGCCATAAGTACAAATAGTTTAAGGAATCAGTTAAGCAGCCACACTCTGTATACATGTATGATTTATTGCCAGATAGCTTGTAATTCTCAGGCTGGACAAACTGCCTTCTTCTCTGTTGAAGACTAATAACAGCTTTTCCCTTTACAGCTAAAGCAAGATTTCATAGTCTGCTAAAACCTTTAAATCTCAATAAAGGTTTTTATGGGCACCGAGAAGGAAATTCTTTCTCCAGGCCACTTTCTCTGGGGGCTTGTGCGTAATGTTGTATATGTAGGTACATAAAGCCCACCTAATGGTGGGGTCAACTGGCGGTCAGTGGGCTTGCATCAGGCCAAGACCCTGGACCCTGGCCAGAGGTGTCACGGTCCAGTTCCCTCCACTGTGCGGAATGCGTGGCTATCTGGGGTGGCCTCAGGTAACGATGGCCTTGTTCCACCTGCCAGAGCTTATAACTGTGAGCAATTAACTGCCAGCTGCCGCCATGCAATCATGTGGCCAGGACTTGCAAAATAAATAAGTGATTATCTGAAATACTTCTGTTCGAAGGTGATAACAGAATTAATTTGTATTTAATGCCCGGTTTTAACTTTATTAATTTAACCTTCTTCCTGCTGGTGGCTACCAGAGATGCCATAGAGTAGTGATTAACGATCACTGTGCTGGAAGAATAAGGTTGGCCTTTTAAAAGGTATGCAATAATAACATTCTACACTGATGCATATTCATAAATACAATTATATCCTGAACTGAAAAGAGCCAGAATGCCAAGCAAGTGATTTGATGTTCACTGTATAGTGGACCCCGGTTTATCCGGAGTTGTGTTCCCAGTAAAATCGTGCGAATAACTGAATTTCCGGATGTCTGAGTCGTAGGAAAACTGATATATGGTTCCCAGCAAAAACCGTGCAGATAGCGATGGAACCAGATATCCGAAGTCCAGATAAACGGGGGTCCACTGTATATACCTACAGTGTGTATTATTTTAATAAAAAATATGAATAAGAAAATATTCAATTTCTGAATCTGTTTATGATATTGATCTGGTTCTGCTGGAAAGAAGATCTAAAACAGCCAACAGAACTGAAAAAAGGGGATAGAGAAAGAGACTGATTGGGATAAAACAGTTTCCAAAATACTTCAGGTATCTCATGGTTATAGTGGGAGGAGACACCACAACCACTAAACTGTTATGATAAGAAGAACACCATTGTGCATCAACCAATGATAACTGTCCAGTATATATATACTTATAGACATTGCACTGAATTCCTCTACACATGTGGAATTCCACATTGTGGATAAGATATGATCAAAGATAAGCATTTACACGATATTTCAATTACATTAAATGGCAAGGTTCAAGAACACTAAAGATGTCCAACCAATCAAAAAAGGTGTAAAATGTGAAAAGCATTTCTCTTTTTTTCCATTTGGCCTAACTGCCAGCCACACTTGATTTGGCAGCTACACCAGCCTTTTTCTGTACAGGAGGAAACTTACAGTTGTGCTTGGGTCAAGAGTTCAGTTAGATAAATAGTAATTGGTCAGCCTTCAACATGATATGTAGAACATGACAGAATTGGGCCAAGCTGCTCCTACAGGCAATCAGGGCCCAATCTCTCCGCAGCCTGGTATTTGTGAACAGCTCTGGCTTTCATACTTCTACAGCGTTGTTACCATAATTGACTTAATTAACCTTTCCCTCTCTGACAAAAACATAACTTAGAACCATCTGGTGTTGTTGTTGAAACAACTGTTTTATCTAACCATATACTATACAAAGGAAGTCATGATCATAAAGTCTTAGAAAAAGTGGATTTGTAATCATGACTGTAATTTATAATATATTGAACCTAGACCATCAAACATGAGAAAAAGGATGAATATCTAAATACATTATTCCTAAAAATAAGATTTACATCACAGATTAATAAAAATCAAATTAAATGCATTTGAGCACATTCTGATTGCAGTCTTATCTTTGAGGATTTTTAAAAACTATTTCCATGATGTCAACATTTGATGAGAACTTATTCGAGGACAGATTTAGATGAACTTTTCAACTCGAATTATCTGGTCATTGTCCATGTGTTACCACCTAGCAGGGCTGATTACGCCTGGGACCGACCAAGTCCTGCTCCAACACAACGGCATTGGCAAGCAGATGGATACTCCGCATTTGACTCTCCCAGGAGGGCATGTCGTGAATGAAGAGCCTTATCAATTATAAATACATACATCATCGCGGAAATACTCATTTCCACGCCTTTTCAAGGCCCTTTTAACTCTCTCCATGTTAGAGGCAACCGGAGATGCCCTAAAGAGTTGTGTGTGTGGCAAGGAGAGGGTTAATTGTGATATCAAATGCGTTCAAGAAAGGTATAAACAATATCTCACGATGAGAAGTGATCAAATAAAAACAAAAACACTGATTCGATATCAACAAAATATATATTTTAGCCCAATATTCACTATTTAAGGTTTTTTTCCAAGAATTACATGAATTTGAAAGGTATTCTAGAATTTGAGGTATTTTCAAGACAACCCTTGAAATTCAAAGCCTTTCAAAAGCTATATGAACCTTCAATAAGATATCGGGACCTTGAAATAAGATATTGGCATAACAATTTTAGCATTGCCAAGAAAGCAATAGAAAAGTAATGCAGGAGGAACAAATATCAACATGTGAACTAGAAAAACCAGTCAGTGGCCCTTGAAGTTTGTGAATGATAAAAAATAAAATAAAAATAAAAAGGGTTAATGATGATACAGAAATTATCCAGAAGAACACATTTCCACACAAAATCCCGAACCCCAACAGAACAATCACGATGCGAGGGTCACAGGCTCCCATGCTACAGTAATAGAATCGGTAGCAGGCAGTAGATATGGGCGGATCCAATTAAGCCCACCATTAGAGCATGGAGACATGCAGACTGATTGTAAAACATTACAGGCAAACTTCAATAATGTTGGCAAATGGGAATCATTCTTGAAGGCCACTTGTTGCATGGTGGAACACACGAAGGTCAAGGCCACATCTCCAGTAATGAAATCAGCAGGTGGAACTGATAACAGCATGGCAAAGTACAACTGTAATAATTTTAAACATGGAAAGGTCGATCATTGGGATTTACTTCCCCATGGCCGTGTAGCTTTCTGGGAGATAGTGCAAGCGTACTGAAGAGACCGATTCCTGCTCCCAAGATGGAGTTAGTTCCAGAGTAATTGAGGAATCTGCCCAGAATGGAATATCTATTGAGATTGGGATCTCTATTGCACCGTGAAGACTTGCAGAGGACACTTGCCGAGAAATAATGAAGACCCAATAGCAATGTGGCAGATATTGAATATCTCATAAAGTACGAACAAAGGATAGATTAGAGATGGGTGTACCGGTAATACCTCACATATTGGAAGTATAAATTACAGAAATATAGCTAGAATGTTGCTGTGTTGGAGACAGCTCTAGGTATATTAAGTAAGTACACAGCTTACAGCTAGGGCAGGAGGCATGGGATTACACCACCACCACCACCACCACAACCACAACCACCGTCATCACCGGGAATAGAATCCCCTATGTAATTGGTCAGTGGCCAACAGTGTATGACGTCCATCGACACGAGTTACAACATCGAGTTCCCCTATATACCGAGGCTGCTAAATCTGGTGCGTAAATGCCATGGGTTGTCATTAATGACACACGCTGTTACACACCTCATTATTGACCTGACTGGTCAGTAGAGAATTCATAAAGAACTTACTATATGTAGGATTTATAGTGTATGTGTGCGTGCATGTTTGTGTGTGCCTGTGCATTATGATTGGGTAGGACAAACACATTTCCACTTTACTATAGTGGTATAATAACATGTAAAACAAAAAGATTAAAACTTTTTCGAAAAATCATTAACATATTTTGTTTTTAAAGTTGGTAGATTTAATTAATTTCTTGTAATAATATTAAAAACAGGAGTAAAATAATACCAATTTATTTTTATTTTTTAGTTTCAACATATTCAGTATTACATTGTTCAAGCAGGCCTAAAAGTACACAGCATCAACATATGAACCAATGGCATTACTTCAGATGTGTGTCATCATTTCTTTGAAGTCTCAGGAAGACCTACTACAATTAGTGTTATTCGCCATCTTCAGATGCAGTCTACCACAAGAAGAGTAAAATGATTCAGCGTTGGCAGGGTGTTTGATAGTTTACACCCATGCTCTGTGGAAAAAAGCAGCTACTTAAAACGTGACATTTAGTAACTTCATCAATAATTTCGTGCCAATCTGATAACCAAATCACGAAGAAAGTCCTGGTCGCATTTCATCTGTACTATATTCCAGCCAAGCTTAGCTAAGAATTCCTTCAAAGGACTTCTATTAAATCACAATATTGTTCCATCGATGCATAAATACATAAAAAGTGTCATCGATGATCCAAGCCTTAGGTTTATTAACTTATTCTACAAGGCAGGACACTTGATAAAGAAGATCAAAGCTCATTCACGTCAAACTGGGGGAGCTTTTGACAGAGACAGGATGACATCTGTTTGAAGTTTCCCAGAAATGGAGTCGGCACGGAACACCCAGGCTCCAAGAGCCGTCACAGTTGACAGGAATGCCTGCTCTCCTAAAACAGCTTTATAACATAATAAATACCTACATAGCCAGTAGATATACACAGCTTTAAAATGTAATAAATACCTATATAGCCAGTAGATATACACAGCTGTAAAATGTAATATATATAGAGAATCTCACCCGAGTATTTTGATATAGTTGTTATCCTACGAGTTGATAAAGTAACACGAGGCTTTGCCGAGTATTTACGTTACTTTATCAACGAGTAGGATAACA
>JAULBP010092003.1:0-12067 GCA_032355345.1 Lepetodrilus pustulosus | reverse complement strand
GAATAAGATATGCTATGATTGATATAATTGCTTTCCAAATAGTTGTGAGTGAAAATACACGGTAACAGTTTCATAGTTTTTATTCATTTTCACCCCCCAATCCTTACCATGCATAATCTTCATATATATTTCAATACAGTGGACCATTACCATTAATATAATGATTTAGCATACCTACTAGTATAAATATGAAAAAGAATTGGCCATAAAAGTCATGATATTATAATCTTATTAGAGGAAGTAGATACCTGTTGCGTCCGTACCCCCCTAAAATTGGTCATTCCAGGTACGACACAAATAGACATAATTAACAAACTTCCAATATAGTTTGTGCTAAACTATGTCAACCCATTATGCCCAAGGCATACATGGATAGGTAGAACTAATTATTTTACTTGAAATATGAGTTTGAATTTTGACCAAAAGTGGCCCACAATATGTACACTTGATTGTGTTTTTGCCGAAAGCTCTCTTATCCACTAAGAAACCATAGCGTTCTCTTTGTAGTGCATTAGCTATCGGCAGAGAGAGCGTTATGGTCTCTTAGTGGATAGGAGAGTTTCGTGAAAGGATACCCAGATCATCTCGGTCTACTTTTGTCTGAGCAATATATATGATAGCCGTATGATTTAGCCAGCAAGAGTTTGAATAGGATTTCCACTTGTAATAGGTAATATACGGGGATTGAACAATTCTCTTGAAACTTGCCCGCGATGTAACTTTCCTCTGAATTAAGACATGTAATGTTATGGTCTCAGCATGCTTAGCATGGCAATGGCCTAACATCGATCTGTGAACACTAACGAGTCACGACACTGCAGCATCACACACAGCGAGGTTTACAACCTGTTCATAAGTTGAACATAATCTGATGCATTAATTGACAAAAGGCCCATGGCATATGTTCGTGGCAATTAATATGCCTATTCTTGGTAAAAGTAAAAATCATTCAACACAAATTAAAGTTTGCGTTACTGCGTCATATTTACGACTTCGCAACGGAAATCTATTAACATGTTAAATTCTTATCGAGTGTTTGATTTGATTAATAGCTATCACAGCTGTTAGCTATCACTTACCTGACCTGTTCTTGTATTTACAATATATCGATGAATTCAAAATGTTTCTACAATATGTTTGAACATGGGTATGATTAAATAATAAATATCACTGCAGCATGATGATTTAGCTGATTATGAATTCATGATGTTGAATTAGGTATAATGTATGGAAATCTGTATATATATCTCCATCTATCATTAAACGATACCTATTATATTCCGCGTGCGACAGCTGTACTGTTTATGTTGCCTGCAGAGTATACAACCGACATGTTTGTTGAACATGATTTTCTGCTGACAATGCCAAATTGATCAAAGATATGCCTAGTACACACATTACACTACCATTTTTTTTTGTGTGTGTGAAATTCGCTGTCTCGTCGGTTATCGGAGACGGGTAGAGCCAAGTATATATAGGACTGACGCTAATGGTTTGAAATGTCCCTCACAGATGTATACAACAAGACTTCTTAAAGTCGATTTGTATTCTTATGTACTCTACATGTACTAGGCATCTTTTCCCTTATTATTGTTATTATATAACATAGTGGTTGTGGACATATCTGGTACGCTCGTGGGTGTTTACCTGGGTTTTCTGAGTACCATGCCATACTTCTGGCACGCCTGTCCCACCGTTGGCGTGTATATGATAGGCATCATGAGCTCCACGTACTGTGTGACCACCTGATAGAACAGCTTCTCATTGCGGTCCTGCAGACCCATCAGGTAGATGTACCTATCCAGATCATCAGTCCATCTGCAAGGTGTGCCTTACATAGTTAATGTATACATACAGAACAAACTCCATGTCTACCTACCAAATGTCTTATAGAAACGACATTTAATAATTGGCGAATAGATGCATATCATATTTATTGTTTTTTCGGTTTTAATATGCTTCTAGACCACTTTTAGTGGCTACGTGTCTACCTATACTTAGACCTCCATCAGTGTGTCGTTTTAATGTTCAGTTAAATAAGTTGTAGCATGCAGTCAAATACGACTCGTTCATATTGTAAGGATTCAATTTTAAGTCTTGTGACATAGTCATTCAGTCTGCACCGTATAACACATTAATATGGATACCCAGACGGTGCCCATCGATATAAGAAGGAATTCGTTTAATACCCACGAAGCCCTAAACCACTAGTATATCCAGAGTCCTTTCCACAGAAGAACGATCGTAGTTCTACTATAGACGTACCTCTAATCCTCTATAGCTATAGTTACGACTACCAAACCGCTACAATAGATCTGTGGAACGGGGCCCGGCTTGGTATGCAACAGTATACTAGTATCGCACCACTGCCTATATATTATTACATGCATATTATATACCTGTAGAAATTCTGCATCACTTGGAACACCTGAGATTGCTGATCCAGCAAGGCAGGAGGAAGTAACCCATGCAAACCAAGAACCTGTCGCTCCTTCAGGGTGAATGCCAGTCCCTATAGTAAGAGAAATCAAGAACATATGTACATTTGGCAACACAGCTTTATATTGATATTGGGATCATGTATTTTGATGAAGATGCACGTACTAGGACCTATTGTTTCATGCTCATCAAAATTGTGTTAATAGATGCCCATATTATCAGGGCGCCAGACTAACATTTTGAGTTACTTGCCCGCAGGACTAGTCAGGGCAAGTTGTAAAGGCACCAAAGCATCTATATTTTAAAAAATAGGTTGACCGCAGTGCAATTTAACTTGCCCCTGTACGTCAGGCATACCTTAGTCCAGAGCCCTGTGCTATGTAGTTTTCCTATTTGAATGTCACAATTCATCCAGCTTTCAAGTACTTTGATTGTCCCATTTGCTATAGCTCTGTTGTGCTTTCTTGCAGAGAAACTTGACCAGACCTTGGCAGAGTATGATAGCTCACAGCACAATCGGCGAGCGTCTATGCCGAATGATGCCGAACCGAAGACAGCATCAGTCAGGGCGACCCACGCTGCAAAGAGAATGTCCGTCGTTGACCTTGACAACATCCTGGTCAGCGAAAAGCCAGACTACGGGAAGGCGAAGAGCAAGGATTACGTCAGTCCGTCGGAACTGAGGATCCTGAAGTACCACAAGAAGCAGAACGGGAGCGTGGGCGGAGCCATGGAGAGATCTAAGAGTACACCTGACCTGGCCGCCGACCTGGTCCTTAGTAAACCCGAGAACATCTACGCGCGGTCCGGAGTGGAGGCCGGGACTGGAGCCGCAGGCAGGGACAGAGGAGGTGCAGCCCCGGGATCGACCTGGAGTAAGTCTCACGTCAGCTCCGCCGTCAAGACCACCGAACCTGCCAGTCTGCGTGGCCCCATATACATGACTCCTGCCGTGAAGAGGCCAGTGACGTACATCGATCCTAAAGTGCTCCATGCTGCAGTGAGCAGTGGCAGCGCGTCCAAGCTGCATCTCAACAGCCAGGAGGATTCTCCGTACTCAGTTCCGCAGGTTCCGGCTCGACAACCCACACCCAAACGCCCTGCCCCTCCTCCGCCAACCAGAGCCGAGCTCGTCTCCATCAGCACTACGGCCAACGCCAACACCACATATGCCAACGTCTCAGAGGAAATCAAGGCAAAGAAGGCTCAAATGTCTCCCTACGAGTCGAGTTTCCGTCCCGGAACTCTGGCACGCCTGACCAAGCAGCCCCAAGAGTCCACGGCGTCCCTGGAGCAGGCCAAGCTCCGGGCTCACCAGAGGAGTGCCAGTGCCGGACACATCGTGCCTCCAGAAGACCAGACAGACAAAGCAGGAGTGCCCTCTGCAGAGGACAAGGTTTACGAGAGTGCCAAAAGCTTCATCCAGAAGCACCCGAATGCCACTCTGCTGGTGACGGCAGATGTGCACAAGGGACAGAAGAAGGGCAAGAACTTCTACGAACCGGAGCCCGACTACGACCAGGAGAGTGATGAGGAGAAGTCCTCCCGTTCCCGCGTCGCTGCGACATTCAATCGACAGACCAATAACGCCTCTCAGCAGTCGTCTGCGTCCAGGAATACCAGTGATAAGCCAGCGTCTGTGACCGTGATTTCAGTAGGTGGGGACAGTTCGGTGAAGAGCTCACCGCAAAATAGGAGATATACCATACACTCAGACATTCCTCCTTCTCCGGGTCCTACCACAAACGATCCCTCCATTGGTGCAAAGATTGTTATTCCTCCGCGACCGTCGCAACCTGCTCCTTTGCCTCCCTCTGTGCCTTCCAGTTCCAACAGTTCTCGCCGGTCCTCGGTCCAGTCCAATCTCAGCGGCGAGAGAGACATGTCGTCTGACAGGATCAGCATGATGACACACTCGTCCTCAGCTTCCACTACCAAGGTGCAGTCCATTCAGTCCCACTACACCCCTCCACCCCAGTCAGCTCCCCCACCCCCACCTCCTGCAGGCGCTCCACCACCCCCACCCCCGCCACAACTCCTACCCCACCCCCCACCATCAACCCCCCATACCCTATGAGATGCCATACACCACTGGAGTTATTCTCACATGCAGGTAGCCTGTCATTGCCTCCAATACCTCTTCCACCAGATCTTCAGAACCATGGGGCTAGTGTTACCGTGGTCTTTAGATAGCCGTGACATCTTGAGAGTAGGGTTACCTGGTAGACTTTACCACTTCATACAAAGAAAACAATTGGCCAACATCTTTTCTTTGCCAAGAAGAAGCAATTTTACGTGAGTGCAAGACCTCATATAAAAATACACTGTTATTTTAATGAAAAATCACCTTTCATTCTTGACATTTTCATGACCAATAAATCATATCATCTTTTCCCCCAGAAATGTTCCTATATTTACGAACATGTTACATTGTTCTGTTAATCATGAATCGCATTTTGATTCACAATTCCATATAACTGTTCATGTTCCAATTGATGCCAAATATTTAAAAAAAAACACCATCTCATTCTAAAAAAAATAGGCTTTTACAATAACGAGGTCCTCATTCACACCTAAACCTCCATACAGCTTCCATTTATATCTCTTGCAGGTTTTTATTGACTTTTTAACGTGGGAGTATAAAAAAGGATATAAAAAAGGTCACTGACTGTGTGGTCTTCCATTCCCACCAGATACTTGTGCCTTGAAAACAGGAAGACGTTAATTACTCAATGACAGCTCGCTGATTAAGCGTACATGATAGCGCCAAATCTGGTCGATTTCCCCACCCTCTCTACCACTATTGCCTGGCCTCCTCCACACGCTGGTCACAACAGGTGCTGGAGTATATTACCTAACATCATTATCAATATCAATATCGGCCTGTCACAGGAAATTATACATCAGGAATTCAATATTCCGTTTATTTTCTTATCAGGATGACAAGTATGCCTCTTGGGAATTAAAATAATTGCCCTTCTCCATTTTGACTCATTAAGCATACAAATCGGAAATGAAATGTCATAAATAATTGAAATAATCAATGAATTGATTATTCACAATTCAAAAATGCAATTTGAAAGGTGAGCACAACAGGTAACAAATGTTTTATAACCACCAACCCCCCTACCACCTCCCTCCCCTCAACTAATAACAAAATATGAAGTCTACAAATTTAGAAATTAACGTAAACTTCGGAAGAGATTGCATCCTACCATCTTAACATCCTTTCTCCATTTTAGGTACCATGAATCAACACAATGAGGTTTATATAACCTTTAAAACAAAACAGCCTGGATTTCTTATTTAGTTGTTTTTCTGTATGTTTTTTTTTAAAGAACAAATAGGTGAAATGCTGTGAGAAAAAGAACCTAAAGCATTTATATCTTTATGTTGTATCTCGGTGAGGAATTTAGTGAATTATCTCTGACACAAAGATGTACGAGATAAAATGGTGAGATAAAATGATGAGATAAAGCGATGAAGTTTGTGGCACTACAGCAGGTGGAACAGGAACAGTCCACATATTCCACTTGCTCTTGTTTATAAAGACCCATCATGTATCCATTCCAGACTGTCAAGCTATTCTTATACAGTGGACTCCCGTTTATCCGGACTTCGGATATCTGGTTCCCTCGCTCTCCACATGGTTTTTACTGGGAATCATATATCAGTCTTCCTATTTAAAATGATTCAAAACATCCGGAAATTCAGTTATTCACACTATTTTACCAGGAACGCAACCGTCCAGATAAACGGGGGTCGCCTGTAGCATGTACTTCCCTCATAATTATTTTTACCCATTATCTTTAACCATCTTTCTGCTGTAGGCAACCAGACATGCCCTATATAGATCAGTAACTGATAAAACCAGCATGGAGATCATAACTATTGTTCACCTAAATGAGAATGATATTGAATACCAAATTGGGTTAAATATACTCTGAACTTGTTTCTTTGTGTAAAATATTATCATGACCAAAACCAGAATATAAAATCTGCGAATTAATGCAGTTTTGAATTTTCACAATATCTGTGAGTAATTAACTACACATAAGTACTGGACTTTGTTGATATGGATAATACAAAGTAATTGTGAAACATTATCAAAATGTAAAAATACACAAAAGTTTGTTTCTTTTTAAAGCAGTTCATGCAATTAAATTGAAACAAAATAAACAGGCAAGGGTTGAGACGTGATCTCAATTCTGCCACTCCCATGAGAACCAAGCAAATATGGCCGAGTTGCACCCGCAATCTTCGAGTTCTGTCTACAATTAAAACAAAACAAACTGGAAACGCCAAGCCGTTGATGAGAGAGATCGCACTAAACCCAAGGGAATTAATAGGGGGGAATGGGTTTGCTAGTAATTGATGAAGGTGTTTGTTAGATAATGAACAAGGCTATCACAAGACTAAGGCTACGAAGGAGGAGATGTATGAATACCACCACACGTGCTTATCGCCAGTAACCATGACAACAATCAAGATACCTTGGATCCTGTAAACATACCAGTATCATCAACAACAATATGGAATTACTCAGGTTGGTCCATGTTTCTCTGAGGAACCGAAAAAACAATACATTTGCCAATAGATTGTCTTATCCTGGGGCCAGATGTTCTCGAGATCCTGTGAAAACATGGCTTCACCTCCTTTAAGAAAATATTTTTCCCCAGTGTTTTCCCCATCATGAGATCACAAAAAAAAAATGTGTCATCCCACGATTCCATATTCCTCATTCTAATGGAAACAAAACTCTTGTTTATGTATTTCACATCTCATTAATGCTTTTTCCCCTTGTTTGTGTTGGTATCAAACATGGTGATTTATAATATTGCTGTCATGAATAATCAATTTGACATTAGTTTGTTTCTTTTACTTTGTTGACACCACAGAAAACAGCAATAATTTACTGTGACATGTTGTCAAAGACAGTCATCAATTGATTCTTCTGCCACCCCCATTCTCCACCTCAAACCCACTAAAAAAATCCAACACAACAATATAAAACAATTCAGAAACCTTCTGAATTAAATAATGTCCAGCCTGTATGGAAACATAGTAAAAGCATGACATCACCTTGTAGTACACCAATACCTACACTATTTATAATGCGTCAATATGGAAATCACCATGAGGATTAAGTAATCACATCCAATTCCCCACCTCCAAGCACTGATATATATATATATATGTTTTATGTCTCTAAGGATCTGTTTTCTTTATTCACACTGTACTAAGGTAATATTCCCCAGTACTGATCTGATAGCTGACCCTAGATTATCTACACACTCGCCTCCCCTTAACCCAACCCCAGCTCTAACAGGGCACTCTACCATAAACCAAGTAAATGTCCCTAATGCATGGTCAGGACAAAGCAAACTTTGGGGAAAAGCAGCAAATTGGGGTTCATTATGAGTTCTAGTTGCATAAGGAAAAGCTCAAATTGACACGAGATCAAAAGGGTAAAGCAGAAAGTGACTAAACTTTGAATTAGGAGGGCACAGATTACGTTTTGAAGCTGGTGTGTGTTATTATTCACATAGAAATCATTGTCCATAGGATTCGTTGTGGAAATGGCTAGACTACTCCCCTTTGTTAACAGTCAATGTTGAATGCATGCAAAGTAATTAGAATGTCATGCGATATTTCAT
Organism: Lepetodrilus pustulosus; assembly: GCA_032355345.1. Classification (NCBI taxonomy): domain Eukaryota; kingdom Metazoa; phylum Mollusca; class Gastropoda; order Lepetellida; family Lepetodrilidae; genus Lepetodrilus; species Lepetodrilus pustulosus. The sequence goes on along the minus strand of JAULBP010092003.1, from coordinate 3,971 downwards.
TGATCTGAACGATATATTTCAGTTGGATCTGATTAAATTTATCAGAGCCCGTACCGTGAATCTAAAGACAGCCATTAGCAATGGTAATGATAAAGGTGTTCCACATTAAATTATCATACTTTGAAATATTGTACAATGTTACAGGAAATTAAATATAAAATATTCATGATTCGCTTCCATTATAGAGGAAAATTGATGGGATTAAGGAAATGATACAGTTTTTTTTTTTCACAAAGAGCAACAGACCATTGAATGTAATGCTATGCTTGAACCATTAGATTAACGTTATTGTTACTTTATAAAACAGAAATATTCAGTTACACATAACGATCCCTATCGCTATCTAATAATAATGATATGGGACATTTATAACAACAAAACAAGAAGACAAGGACAAAGCTATAATGGTTTTGATAGAAAACAGGATTACGTCCAATTCAAAATATTTGTCAATTTATGAAACCTATTAAAATGGTGGTACTGTTAATACCCTATTGATTCTTCCTATATTAAACCCCCCCAAAAAAATTCCCGGTCATATTAGACTGTAACCAACTTGGATTGAACACCAGGTCGCAATACACAAATCAAAGACCATCCACAGAATTGAAAAAAAAAGAGAATGTCCTCATGCGGGATAATTCATAACACTGGCGGGTTACGCATCGCTTCGACTGGCCTTTGTTTCACGTTGTGAACATCGCAATTTTATCGCCTATAAAATTTACTCAAATGGCCGTGTACACGGTTCTAAATGAGTTTGCAAATTACAGGACAGGATTAATTCTAAATCCAGTAAGAACAGTTTAGGAAATAAAAGGGTCCCACATCCTGAAATCGCTACATTGATCGAGGAAACCTCAGCAATAGCCATCCTTAGCCATGATCATAACACATCACTGCACGCAGCTGTTTCGTAAACCCTGTCCTCCAACATCAAGAGGCTTTCCTTCTAATGACAGAGTGCAAGCGATATCAATAGGGAAATAGCCTAGGATTTCTCTGTGTTTAAAGTCTCACAGCCACCTTGAAAAATACCGCTTTGAACTGATGAGTTAATACAAAGATATTTTATTACTGAAAAAAAGGCGTCTTGCTATATGAATCAGTACTGAATTTAGTTTTACATCAATATAAACACAGTAATCTGAGAGTTTGATAATATAAGTATTGACTTGCCATTGGTCCACAACACATAATTGTGGTTTTGTTGTCTAATAGTTAGGTGGACAGTAATTCACAATGACATAAACACCGTGTCTAAACTGTCAATTATTTTCAGCACTATACAATAAGCGTCGTTGATTTGAAAGGGATAATGTATAGAAGGTTTAGATTATTTTCTCATGTGAAATGTTTTCGGTCCAACATACTTCACATTTTAATATAGCCTTAGACGTCACTTACATATTCTTATTCAGAAACTATATCAACTTATGGCAGTATATAAAAATAATGACATTCTGGAGAGGTACTAGAACCAGAAAAACAAAATGAAAGAAAAAATATAGAATTATTCCTATAACTAGAGTACAAATCTGTCTACAGCGGTTATTGTGGTATGAAATCCCAACTATTTCAGCCCTGCAGTAAGTGCTTACCACAAGCAGCTCCCTACCTAAACAGCTCAGAGAGCTTAGAGACAAAGTCATGCATATATATCTCCCACCTGTGACTTACAATGTAATCAAGTCAGTGTGTCATGCTAGACTAGCTTACTTTACACACACGTACACACATGCACATACACACATTCACACACACACCCACACCCGTAGACACACACATACACACACACACACACACACACATGCACGTACAGACACACACACACACACACACACACACACACACATGCACACTTTCCTAGGAGTATATATGTAGGACCCTGTAAACCAGCATACAAATCACTCATCATGGACAGTTTGTACAACCCAAATATTCATCAGAAGTTGGTAGAAACAACCCCATTCCCTGATACAGCTAACACTCTCATTAGGTGCTGTAGGAACCCAATTTGACAGAACACATAATACACATCAATGACGGTCAGTACACCCCAATCTCTGCCCACAGCAACAACACAAACTTGTGCCACATTATCAGTTGGCATAACCAAAATATTATAGAAAAAACACTCATCAGAAACAATTTGAACAACCTCTCACAACTGTGGAACTGACAACATTTCCATACAGTACAAAGACCCTAGTGGGCTGCAGTGGTTTACCACCCATCCTGATACAGAATAAACATCCATTAGAGACAGCAGGTACAACCCACCCAGCCCCTACTCCACCCCTAATGCAGCATAAACACTCACCAGATACAAGTGGTACAACCTTCCCCTACCCCCACTCCAACCCTAATGCAGTGATACAACATAAACACTCACCAGATGCAACTGATACAACCCAACCACTTGAACCCCTAATGCAGTGATACAACATAAGCACTCACCAGATACAACTGGTACAACCCACCCCTAATGCAATGATACAACATAAACACTCACCAGATACAACCCAACCACCCCCACTCAACCCCTAATGCAGTGATACAGCATAAACACTCACCAGATACAAGTGGTACAACCCTCCCCTACCCCCAATCCACCCCTAATGCAATGATACAACATAAACACTTACCAGATACAACTGGTACAACCCTTCCCCCATCCTACCCCTAATGCAATGATACAGCATAAACACTCACCAGATACAAGTGGTACAACCTCCACCCCAACTGCAACTCACACTTGTACCCACCCCAACTCACACTTGTACCCACCACAACTGCAACTCACACTTGTACATGACAGTGGTCTCTCTATCCCCTAACCCTACTGCAACCAATACTACAGACACCTTCCCCTCGCTCCATGATGCAGCACATTCAGTCATGAGACACATATATCCATGCCAGCACCCAGCACTGTCAGAATGATTTACCTGCGAGCACTACTGAACATGTGGTCCTCCTGTCATGAGCTTGTGTCCTACTGTGATGCAAACACATCTACATACCTCTGTGCACTGCACAGATGTGACTCAAAAGCCAATATGAAGACATACAACACCATCAAACTAATTTCAAGATCGCATTTTTTCCCCTTATCGTATCAGATTCAAATTACACTTCCAGTCTATGCACACGTTTATGCAAGTAATTATCGTATCCTGCCGTATCCAGGCACCAGGAAACATGTAATACCAGGATGCTGTTTTTTGTATTTAACCATCACACACAGGTTTAACACGTCCCTGGAAAAAAAACATCAAATAAAACAACAATTACCTTATAGGAGGTTCTGCAGGTATGTAAGGTCCCGTTACGCTAGGAGATCCCGTAAGCTTGAAATCTCACACAAGCAGAATCAAATCCATTACTTTCCTGGCACAGTATGACTCAGGCAGTTATGTCCTCTTAGAGTGTCCCTCCTCACAATGACCACTCCAGTAATCAGCGGACAGAGAGAGACTGAGAGGGACCGAGAGAGGGACCGAGAGAGAGAGAGACCGAGACAGACAGAGAAAAACTGTGCCCGGCTCGTGGTGTATAACAGCCTTTGTTAGTGCGCTGAGAGCTGGCTCTCTCGTCCTGTGCTAAGCGTTCACACAGTCGGCTTCACTCCGCCACTAAGCTCATTAAATTTCCTCGGCAATACAAACTGTCAATGGATCAATCTTTGATGTGCACAGAATAGATTTCTTTTTCTTCTTGTCTTCGGCTGTTGACAAAGGAGGTTTTTTCTCCTCCTTACACGAGACAGAGAGGATAGGAGATTGTGGGGCGTAAAACTAAGTATAGTTCACTAGTACTGCCGATATGCACAATGACGACTTTCCAAACAAACCACCAGTATCCTTAGTCTGCCAGTACTGATCCTTTCTGGCCTCCCTCTGTCTGGACTATAACAGAAGCTCCACAGAGATATCTGCCGTATTACAACTCCCCCTTCCTATCGCTGC
>JAULBP010091992.1:0-12068 GCA_032355345.1 Lepetodrilus pustulosus | reverse complement strand
GTCCGAGTACAGTTGAACGAACAGCCGCGGGGGAGGAAAAACGTGACTTAGGGTAGGGGAGAGTTATACATATCCGTCATACACCGACCAACAACTCTTGTATGTATTAAGTTGAATGTCAATATAGCTTGCAGACATTTAAGCTTATATTGTCAATATATTTAGTGCTAGTGGTAAGGTATAGGTTCTTGCAATCTACTTTATTGTCATTATGGACAGACTCTATAACGGACATCTTGGATAACATGCTATGGTTTACTTTGAAAGCATAGCTGTTGATTCGAAAGTGTTTAGCAGGACGCGCGTGTGAATAGTTGAAAGAGACGTTCGCATACTATCGGCAGAAAAACACATGTCATGTATAAAATCCGGCCAATTGAGTAATAAACAGCCTCGCGGTGTTGGTGGAGCCTGGTAACCTCAAGGCTGTTTTGGGACGACCGTGGTTCCGTGAAGATAAACTAAACAATGCGTTTATGGGATGAGATGTTATGACAGACTATTTGTCTTGAGCTTTGCGATATTAAAGTTGTACGCGGTGACATATGTTCAATGGTTAACGATGTGGTAGATTTTATCTATACACGGTTTATGATACACACCAGAAAACAATTTCCGTAGGCCCATATCTGTAATATCTTTACATACATTGAACCAACATGAACATACATGTATAGAAAACAGGAAATAACTGAATGCATCAGTCTACAGTAGTATTTAATTTCTCCTATAATATTAGGTTTATGTCAGGAGTATATATATAGATACCTGCCCATGCATATACACGTCGTGTATATAAGCCAGTAAGTGAAGGAAAACAAAGAACATCTACAATGTTAGACATTCAAAGCATAGACATTCAATCTGGTTGAGCCATGTCTGCGGAAAATAGCTGCAAAACATATATTGGCATCTACCTTGATAGTTCTCGTAATTAACAGTTAGGAAAGTTGGATGCTGATGGACTTATTTTCCATAGTAAACATGTCTACCGGTATGTGTTAATTCCGCCTGTCCGACGTTAACGCTGACGAAGAGTGTGGCTGAGGTGTAAAGTCTGAACACCATGTGCGACATTGACCAAAGCTGTACCTTCCTCGAATTAAACACAGATGTACCAGACGTAAATACATGCATTCAGGTAAATGGAAGCTGGTATATGGCTGTAATTATTGTATGTGTGTTTAGTACTGTTTACCAAGGATTTGGTGTACGCTTTCCTTTTAATTATCTTCGTTATGATATCATTAAAGGTTCGTTGATCGACCAGTCTATAGAGCGGACGTCTTAACAACACATATGGTGTTAATACAGACGTAGATGTATTAGTAAATGAATACGGCCTATAACGAAGAGAACTCTTAAATCGAATCTAAAATGTCGTCTCTGAGAAGCGTTTGGCATGTGATAGACGTTTTTTAATTATTGTACATTAAATGCATACTATTACAGGTGTTAACCAATATAACGGACACACGTATTTATATCTGATATTATTTACGCTTGATTTGTACACTTCAACGTTGTTATTTACTGATGTATATACTTATTCCCCCGATGTGTTTATAGTTCATAGTTTATATGAATAAAACAAGGAACGTAGCTCTAGTTATCTTGCCTTTGGAATATTTAGCTGCTAGATGGAATTTCCTTCAATGTGAATCGACGACACTAATGTGGGCGATATACAAATTAATGTAACTTGCCTGAATTGCTCAAATATAGTTATACGCGCTTATTGAAATCTGTGTTTGTATGCCTTTAAGGGGTAGAGGTGGTTTTCTCTTTCTTCCTCTTTTTTTTTTAGGTGAGTGGGGTTTCGGGGAGGGACGAATGGTGGCATTTTGGGTGGATTTTGTGGGTTATTTAATGTTATACTAACTGCTTTATGTTGATAGATATTAAACTGAATCTATCCCTACCTATAAGCAAAGTAACGTTATCTTCAATGACATCTATTCATGGGGTTGACTTTCAATTTCTCATTTTTATCCTGTCGATGTGATATGTTTGTCAAAACTGTGCAACCATGTCTAAAACACTGCTTTAGGATGCAATGCACGCTAGAAATGTCATACACAGATCTTCACCTCAAATGAAGTTTGCAAGTGTGTGACTTCAATTAGAATTTAGTAGTGTGTTGTCGTGTATTTGTGGATACAATGATTACTGCGATCCGTTTTGCATAATTAAATATATTCTGGAGAACTCGATCACGTAGAAATATTTATTTTTAGGCAGAATTGAAATTGGAAAGAAATAATAATATATCTTATTATTGCTATAATACTACAAGCACCGGTAGTAATATTTATCACGTCAATATATGCAGATGTGAATAAACTCTATAACAGAGGAGGAGTTCGATTGGTTGTTATAGACCTCAGAGAGTTGCCAGTTGGTGAGAGTTATTCTACAGTATTCTTAATACTCCAAGAACGATCAGTATGCAGTATGTGCCATCTATAGTTGTGGCGAGTAGGCCCTATACCATCAACCACGGCAAATACTTAAGCTTTATTTTTCCGGTGACGTTAATAGTATTGCGAAAATGGTGTGCTCATGAAATTGTTGCATCTCTTATCGTGATGACAGTGTTGCTATATCTTTGTACGTCTTCGACAGGCGCGTAGCTGCTTATTAGCAGATACGCAGACGCTTCCACATCAATTTCCTAGTTAACATTATTTTTTAAACAAATCATAAGCATATAGTACAGTTACAGTACTGGCGCTTCCACATTAAAGTAACCTTAGCTACGCGCCTGTTCGGTATATCTTCTTCTTTACATAGGCTACTAAGAGTACTATAATTTCATAAGTAAGTTCGTAATTTAACTACCGGTATGCTTATCTTTATTCGGTGGAATTGGGGTTTAGAGCTATCTTCAAGATTATTCACACATCCAATTAAAATAATGTTATACTTTCTTCAAGTATATTTCAAATTATAGTATTATTCCTAGTGTTCTTAATACACAGTCAATATAATGTCCGATATTCTCAGTACACATGCACTCTACATTTTTGGGGCGTTTTATCTTAAGAAAATGGGTCCATTAATTGCCTGATCTCAACGACATTCTGAATTCGAATAATGATTGATATGCTAAACTCGACAAACCGTAAGCATTGATGCATTGATATCTCGCGCTACAGCAATACCGTATAATAGCCTATATGTTAACGTATTTTTTTAACTGTGTCAGAATGAAGATGTTATATTATATATTTTTCTCTTAATCTTTTATGGTGCTCAGTATGTGACATGCGTACATGTATATGACCAACAATTAGTACAGCATTATGCTAATTAAATGAACATTAATGTCGACCTGGCATAATCCATAACCTACTCTGGTGTAGTTTACGATGTAGTGTGAACAATGTACTTTGTTTTCAGGTGACACGATCACGCTTAGTGTGTCAGCGGGCTCATGGCAGGCTCATGGCGCGCTCATGCCCTCAGGCGCGTCAGTCTCGTACTTTCACGTTGTCCTCTCGTGCTTTCACGTCATGTGTATCCGCGTGTCCGTATGTATCCGTTCACCGGAGTAGGTCATCAGGTATACGCGTGACTGTTTTCATCAGTCGTGTTATTGTCTGTCTTCATCAGTCATGTTATTGTCCGAGCTTCCAGGAATGCTACCGGTCAACCTCTACAAACTGTCATCCATCTTTCAGCTATACCTGATGTCTGTTCTGTAGTGTGCATACACCACTCGCCCCAAACCGGAACTACGCCATTGAGTGCTGCACTATTGTCTATTTGTATACGACGTCATCTCGCACGGGCACCATATCATAATATCTCAGTTACGTTATCGGTTTCTCCCATCAATTTCTCTTGTGATTGTGGACAACTGGGACGTCACACGAGTGTATAATGTCTAGATGTTTGCTGTGAGCGCATGAAGCGATATCGAATGCAACACGTGGTGTCTTGTAATGAAACCCAATCTACCTACCTGCATGGTCGAACCTTGCCCACCTGTGTAGCAACACTTCATACGTATAAGGTTTCTTTTAAATCCCGTGTTCCTATCAACATGAATGCTATGCTCATCTTCATAACGGGCCTACCAGCGATGGTTTACACTGCGAATAGACAGATGGGTGAGAAGCACGTAAACTATCACTAATAATCACTGTCAGACAGTTACAGAATCAATTAAAGATTGCTACCTTGGCTGGTTCGTTCAATTACGGCTTGACTTTGTTGTAAGGAGATAGCTCGGCTGGCTTGGCAGTGTAAACAAATGTTGGTTACGGCTGACACCAGTCTGGGATCGAATCTCTGTTATACATTAGCAGCATCCTCAGGCCAGAGCGGTTTTCTGTCTGGTGCACTTTGAACATGTCTGAACGCTAGCAATAGTTTTCAAGGACATGCATGATAGTAAGAAGAAAGTTTCTATAATGCGTAGGTCAACGTTCTAACGGTCAATCTTGATACTTTGATATTATTCAGTGGTAATCATTCATCCATGAAGCATCAGGAATAACGTATATTTTCTATGCTAGATGTTAACAATTACATGACTATATACAATATACTATGACACAGGGCGGAAGTTAGATGAGTAGGCCCTACACTTTCTTTTACGAATTCTTCGGAGTAGTTCTGCCGGAAAGGAATGATGTTCCGTTTCACCACGTGACTGATGTTATGAGGTGCCTAAATGTATAGGGGTCCTTCCAAACTATCGAAACTGTATACATGATAAACAGCTAGTGGTTAGAACGAAGCTGACAAGCAATTACCACGAGCATCATTCATACCTTCCCAACGGAAGTCAAGTATACAATTTCCCCTCATATTTGTAATTATCAATAGGGAAATATGCTATCGCGTACATCTGAAACAGTCAGTGCACGAATGAAGCCTGAGAGATAATTCACAAACTATTCCCACCACCGATCACAACGATAACTGTGAAAGAGAAAGGTAAGCAAAAAGGGGCAATGCTTCATGATGAACTTCATTAAAAACCTGCGGCTGTTTGCCTCTTAACTCGAAGTCTGTTCAGCGCTGTATGGCGGCTATATGGGACCCCGTTACTGCACTGCATAGTGCCTCGTCTTCTCAGCAGAGAATACCATAGGGGTGTAAGCGGATAGGTTGGAGATATTGAAGGATTTGTTTACTGTCTACAGCTCGAGGCGAACGCAGACACGCGTCGAGATCGAGAGCCTCTCCTTGCGCGTTGTGAATGGAAGAAATTCTTACCTATCGTCAAGGCATAATCAGACATGCGCGATGACGAGCTATAAGCGCAGGTCAAAGTTTACAGGTATGCTATGCTGCGCGGTACCGCTGTAACACACATGGAATCTTGATTCCATTAGGAGTGTCCAGCCAGGAATTAGTGCGGGGTATCGTGGATATACAGCAATAACAACACCGGCCCACACCAGCCGTGGAATCCCGCGTGATTGAGCCCAGACCAGGCCAGAGCTAGCTGGTATATACTGTGAAGTTGAGAAATATACAATGTGTTACAGTCAGCTGATGCCAGAGATCAGGGAAATGAAGTACATTTCATTGAGAAGAAAATCTGGCTCCACGGATCACGAACTTATCGACTTGAAGGAGGCGGAAAGATAATGTTGGGATGTGAGTTTCAGTCATGGAAAAACACAATATCAGCGTGTGTGAGATTTTCTTCTAAACCGTATTTTCATCATAATGGTACGTAAATTATTCCTTTGCAATTTCAACAAACGTTCAAACATCAAAGGAGGAATTGTTTGTTTAACGTGTCTGTTCTAATGGCGGGTCTATTTTGAGAAAACTCCTACAAACAGAGCTTAATTAAAATTTCGCTTTTTTATTAAGTTATATTGTACACCGCATTTCTGTTTGAAGATATCTCCTATCGTATTTCTACCCGTTTCCATACATTGGAATCGACCACTGCCTACGGTGGATATAAACGGCCTCATGACCTTATAGTCTTACAAATGGATACCATCATGTACAGATAGGTTCCAGGTAAGCGGTATCAACGTGTGATACATCCGGATATTATAAACAGTACTCCTTGAAAGTCTGCAATCAAAAGAGCCTAACACAAGAACACTGACTAGCTTTGCATTTGAGTGCAGGCAGATTCAACTCCCGGCGCTTAATGAATATATTCTGTCACCTGTGAAGCATGATAAAGGAGAGCACTTGTGAACATTAATTAAACCAGCAGGTGATTGCATGCAGTGGTGTTCGTCGGATCGTTTTTGGAAATTCTTGCAACCATACTAGACTCCTCGCCATCATAGGATAATTTGGAATCTGTGTCTACGGGCATTCCTCGCTTGGAGTGACGAGAGGTGCAAGGGAAGTATCGACATTCCTGGGACCTTTATCAGATTATCCAGTGGTTCCTACTCGGGCACGTGGATGCCTAGTCTTGTGTGTCGTCCTCCCCAGCAAGGATCTGGCAGCATGGGGACCCTCAGGGATCTCCAACTGGCCCTTCAGGAGAAAATCGAGGAGTTGGGACAGAGAGATGAACTCATCGACGAGCTGGAAGGCGAGCTGGATGAAAAGGACGCTCTGATTCAGAAGCTGTACCAAGAGCTGGATAAGTACAGGTCTATCTTGAAGCCAGTGACTGGAAGGACAAACTCAAGGGTTGCCCACAATGGACCTATACGTGAGAGAAGTAAACGAACTGCTATATCAGCTGAGCCCGCCTCGGTACGATTCCTCCAAGCAGCAACTTTCAAGAATAAAAGAATTCCAAAGTCACAATCGTAAGTTGCAAGACATCTACCTTTAGTTCATTCTAGTTTTAAGACCGTCACGGTAATACATACATGGGCGTCCATACACACAGCTTTAGTCGTGGGTTTACTATTTCTGCAAGTATATTTATACATTCATTGTCACAAATACAGTTTATTCATAATATTTCAATTACATAAAGCAAAATGTATGCATATTCAGGAACTTTAGGTACAATGATTCAGCAGATTTTATTATTGGTAAAAGAAAACTCTACCACATATTACATATAACTCGGCGAGCATAATAAAATAAAATCTGTCAATATGGCAGCATGTGTCATGGTGTGGTCATGAGGTTAGTTGAAGCCAGGATCTCCAACGGGAGACTACGTGGTGATACTTCGGAAATCAAGCAGTATTAATTACCTATACCCGGTGACATGCGGAAGTAGGGAAATTACAAATCAATGGCATATGCACTGATCAGGGGACAGTTAACTGTCTTCATCCGTATAGCATTCCTCATCAAGTAGCGTGGTGTCTTGTGGATGTGCCATTTCCTGTAATGTTTAGCTTTCATCAGCTCGTAATCATAGAGGTTAATACCATTTAATAAGACTCTATCTCGCCGTTACGAGAAGATACACTGTGGCCTGTACATGCATACTGTACATGATACACATACGTTAATGGTGAGGAGTATCTTAAACACTTGGATATCCAGACTTGCATGCAAAATGATAAAGTACATATGCGTGGTTAGTTCGACGTCCGGGAAGCAATGGTGTTATCTGTGAACCTCCTGTTGGGTCGTTCCCGTACTCCTCTTCATTAGCGAGTGTTTGGAACAGGAATACTGCGATTTCCTGTCCTGTTATCTGTTATTCTTTGCCATGTTGCTATTGCTCGTGTACTTAAAGGACGTACGTTCTATACTGGTCAGGCTCTGGTGTGCTGTGTTGCTGCGCCATCTACTGTTATAGGTCCGTGTTGTCTTACCTGGCAGCAATCCCGATAAGCCAGCCCACCTTGTATCTACACAATCATGTTATTTGCTGATATTTCAGTATTTCACGAAATACATGTCAATCATACGACGTTAACGTCAGTGATATTATATCATATAAGCTGATCAGAAATATAGTGACATGTAATAGTATTATATCAATTGATGTTAATGTGGACTATTCAAAAATATACTTGTTGACAGTATATGCATGTAATTTTTGTATGATTTATATCATGTCTGTCATTTCCGCATACAAATTTGTCACTATCAGCTAAAAGATATCTATACAGAATGGTAGCGATATTTCCACCAAAACCGTTGGGATTTTTCTCACAGTATCTGCTTATGATCAAGAAACTAACATTTCTTTAAGATTGTATTTTTTTTCCGCTGGTAATTACTTAGAAACAGTCGAAAGCTAGGCATGTTGATGCTACATATTCTGCATGTCGGGCCTGTCTGGTTTGTAGGGAACGCTAGCAGATAGGTAAAGTCGAGGTATTCCAGGGCTTATTGCAAGAATCTGAGTCCAGTACCAAACCTCCCAGGTACCACTCCGCGCACTGCTGTCTAAATCATCTGGCCATTCCTCTGTCCATATAGCGTAACAGACTATGTATCGTATGATTTATAACAGAGACATAAGTATGCATGTGTTCATAGTGGCGTGGCGGTGCCATTTGCATGTTATGATACGGTATGAGCATTATGTGTATAAATACTAAATTTTAGTTTGCTATACTATTTGTCTACCTCTTCTTCTTCTACTACTACTAGATCTACTAGTAATAATAATAATAATAATAATAATAATTATAGTAATAATAATAGTAATAATAATAATAGTAATAATAATAGTAATAATAATAATAATTCTACTTCTTGGTATTATTCATTTATTTATTTATTTATTAGATCGAATTGATAAAAATAATACTTATTATTATTATTATTATTATTATTATTATTATTATTATTATTACTATCATCGTCGTCGTCGTCATCATCATCTAACAGCTAATGTTGAGGCATTAAATTTATGTTTGGTTTGCGTCCATGTTAATCAGCATTAGTTCAATTAGTCGTTGCATCATTATAAGATTGTGGTAATTGGTTGCCGTGTATTCGCAATGTTAGAATCAAATCCAGTGGACAGCTCTCCGCCCGGTGTTCAAGAATCAGGGAAACAAATGAGCACTCGTTGAGTGTGATAGTGTGATCACGCTGACCGGCTTTACGGAGCATATAACGTGCATCGATAAACATCTTGCACATGTCGTCCGTGTAACCCATAACAATCTCTGATTCCGATCCTGCAAGTACGAACAAACTCATTTCCTGCACGACTTCAAAAAGTGGCCAGCTGGTGATCGCCAGAAAAAAATAGTTCCACATCTCAACGTGTGACCAGGGGATATTTGGAATTACTTTTAATCACTTAGAGAGGTCTATGTTTGATGAAGAATGCATTCTCAGTAGGTACGCCTATAAACTATGCTTAACGTGTGATAGCACGTGGTGAGCAATACGCGGTGTCCATTATATTCTCAACGTACAGCCAAGTACACTGGAAAGCATAAAGGCGTTAACACTTACGCACGTTGTAACAACATGCCATGATGTAAATTTATTTGATATAATATAGCAATGCCTAATACAATACATTATTAGTGACTAATCAATTAATCCTGACCCATTCTCCTGGATGATATTCTCATTATAACATTGCTACGCAATATATTCGCCATGAACAGTTTAAGCAATTCTAGATTTCTGGAGAACAACAAGGCAAGGTATTGCAGCGGCTCTATAAACATACACATTACACATAGTGCCGATCAATATGCTTAATATATACATTATTTACTTGCACCCTCTGAGATTATGGAATGTCTACCCGGAAGACAATTAATAATGGAAAATTGTTTAACAGCGTATTAAAACGACAACCAACACAACGAGTATCAATACTGTCACAGGACATCGTCATTAAATGCCAAGGACAACATCAATACTGCGTCATTGCATTATATTGACACCTGGACAACACCTCCAACCCCACACCCCCATACGCTGGTTTCATTCTAACCGTGTATGCACTTGAATACGCAACTCATATTACTGGTTTCAAATTACTGTTGATACAACATTCTGTCGATGAAGGGAAAGGAGGTAAACAGTATAATTTCTAACGAGTATTTTTGTAGATGCACTATGAAGAGTATTTGTGCTTTCTCTGTGTGTTGCTGGAGAGAGACTGGAACTAAATGATAAAATGTTCAGACTGTTCTAGACCAAGGTTAATATCTGCCACCGTGAGAAAAATTAGTATAGTATGTGTATGGGTAATGCAGGTCTAATTAATGTAGGTGTTGGAAGACATTGTATTGCTATATTATTTACCATATGCTGTAGTGTATGTTGGCTATTTCGTGTCATTTCATCTACTGTACTTACACTAGTATATTTGCTGATGTATATGTCATTGAACTGGTGATTTGTTATAATACAATATTATTATGTTCAATTTTAACAAAACTTTTCTGATTGTGGTAATACTCGTGGACATTGTTCGATCGTGTTTTCTTGTCTTTCAATATTGAACATCCTTATTATCTTCCGTTCAGTCTGTTTAATGTGATATGCTTATGGTTAACAGTAAAAATAATAGTTATACTTTTATCACAATCACATCCTTAATCGAAGTAAATTGGTAACATTACATTGATGCGATGCCAAGATATATTGTTGCATCTGCTTTAGAACTGAAAACGTGATAACAAATTAGTGCCTTTCGAATTTCTGCACGTTCGGCAAGATAACATTGGGGTTATTTGCTCGTTTAGATATCAACTTCCTCAATTATTTCGTTCAGTTCATTGCTGTAATCAAATGACCATTGCTTTAGAATGTTCTGACATTTGTAACGTTAGACAGCGCTTCTTACAGGTTCTTGACATTGCAATTTCTTGGAAATTCTTCTTGCAGAATTTAGTACGAGTTTCTTGTTCTTTAGTTATTGAAACATGTGTGAGGACAGCTGCATACAATGCAATATATGGCCTGTATAACCTTGATACATGGATGAAGAATTCGCGTCGGAAGTTGTCAGAAGTTATGGAAGCGTATTTACGCCCTTATTTCACAGCATCCACAGTGTAAGATGATTAGTGTATGCATAGGCCATACAATAGCTATGTTTCGCGCAATGTCATGTGCTTAGATCAGATATGGACAGTACTCATTTGTAAACTGGCCATCGCAACCCATTCCTCAAGGTCACTGAATATATTCATCAAAAACCATCTCAAATAGTGTGGAAGAATACGAATAATCTCGCAATTCCCTCGAAACACAATTATTTATGTAGCGTAATCCCTTTCATAGTTATTGATAATGTTACCAAACCAGATAACAAACGGGGCGTGAGGTAACGATATCGCAATCGACACGTATATTACTTGATTATGAGCGTCTGGACGTCTGTGGGAGCTATTAAGCACGTTGTTAGTATTATATTGACATGAATAACTTCATTAGCACGGTAAATCGCCGGATTGTTGACTTCTCGTATGGCAATCGCCGTGGTGTCGTCGTCCTCAATGCAGAATCATTCGGAGCACGTTATCAAGATAACGAATACTACGAGACTCTTCTGAGCTCGAAATGGGTGATTTGTAATAGAAACACTAAAGAGGATGGCTAAGGTCTGTATCCTACGTCATCATCTGTGTTCTCTTTCATCACACACGGTGGTACGAGTAAAGAGTACGAAACGCTTAGTATTGTCAGATAGCAGTCGTAACGAGAGCTGTGGAAGAGTATTAACCAAGTGTCTTTTTATGAACCATAATGATACAGCGGCAAGGAAAACGCAATACGTTCATAATAATACTTACCTGAATATGCGTTCCTCTTTCACCTTAACTAATTTAAATTTGACGTGACAGGTGAGGGAAATGGCCAGCACACACGTGCGCTCTGGTGCCAGTATCCTGAGATACAGCTGCGATTGCAGCACACGACCTCAATTACCTGCCTATAGGCTTAGAGATAGCAGCAATAGCAATACGGCTTTGGTACGTCTACATCCACATGCTTCTAAATACATGCGCACATGCAGGAAATAGCGATGATATGAAGCTACCCACATTGCTGGCAGTATCCTACTAAACATCAGACGTCTGGTTGGATAATTAATTAATGGCATTGCTCGGGTTGTATCTGGTTATGAGCACCCTATGACATCACTATTCCCAGGTGTGTGTGTGTGTGTGTGTGTGTGTGTGTGTGTGTGTGTGTGTGTGTGTGTGTGTGTGTGTGTGTGTGTGTGT
>JAULBP010091981.1:0-12069 GCA_032355345.1 Lepetodrilus pustulosus | reverse complement strand
AGAGAGAGAGACAGAGAGAGAGAGAGAGAGAGAGAGAGAGAGAGAGAGAGAGAGACATCAGCTCGTACCTGTCGGACACCTCTCTGCTACAGGCCTGCAGCTCTTTGTTAAGGAAGTGCCGTGTTTCCCGGAACTGTTGGGCAGCATCCAGGATGTCCTGAACCTTCTCCTGGTGCGTCAGAATGTCCTGTTCCAGTTGCTGAAACATACAAAAACAATGAACTCAGTATACTTCCCATGGAGCTGAACAGTATGCTGCGAAAATATGCACTAATTAGAAATTACATTTGTAATGAGATATTTTTTTACATCACAGCGGGAATCTTTCACCCATACGCAACAATGAATATTTAATTACATTTGTGATGAAAATTATCTCTCTAAGATTGGTCAGTTCAACACTGGTGGGCTTAAGTACGACATTCGCTAAAGACTGGCCATTGTAAGCTTACGAGTCCCCATTCTTCCCCAACTCCCATCTGCTATTTCACCATTAAATTTAAAAGAATTAAATAAAACAAATTGAGTTCCACCCTTGATTTTAGTGTCACACTTCTTCCAAACAGTCACGTAATAACTAATAAGATGAGCTATGCATTAGGTAGATGGTATTGGGTGGCATACCTGGTGTTTCTTCAGCAAGCCGTTGACAGAGGACAGGTCCTTGCCATGATCCTCAGACTCCAGCTGGTTCTCAACCTCGTCCATCCACGTGTTCAGGTCGTCGGCCACACGGTTGAACAGCATCGCCTGAAGCACAAACACACCTCCCAGTAACTCCCCTACAAATGTAGCTCTACACATCCCTCAATACTGATTGATGAGATTTAGAGTTTTCAGTCTCAGCAGAAATATTTCATTCATATGCAATGACAACAATATTAAACCATGACACTATTAATAAAACGACATCACTCAATAACTTCTCCATATAGCTCGTATATTACAAATAGCAGCAGTGATACTGTTTGATATTGGCCATGTTGGCTTCAACCAGAGATGCCTTTGAGTTGCTTTACATAGCATGGTGTTCACTGGTACCTGGTAAGCTTCCTGTAGTCGGTCCTTCTTCTCGGAACTGGCTGCCATCAACGCCTGCCAGCTGATTTCCAGTTCCTCCTGTCTCTTCCTGATGTCAGCCTTGGCGTAGTGAGACTCGTCTATCAGCCCCTGGCCCTCCTGCTCGGACGTACAGTTTAACATTGTCAGAGAATGGTAACAGAAAAAAGCTGACCCATTTCCTGGAAATCTGATTAGGGTTCTGGAAATATTGCCAGGAATTGGGTCCATCTGGGGTGTATATCACAGATCTGGGGTCAATCTGGGGTGTATATCACAGATCTGGGGTCAATCTGGGGTGTATATCACAGATCTGGGGTATATATCTCCCCTATCCTAGAGCATCAGATGATAGGGAATATTAACATTAGTCAGGAGATAGTCATCCTAATGTAAGCAGTTTGGAACTAATCATCTTATTAATGAATGAATGAATTAGTGCTTTACATCTCAGCAGGAATATCTAGCCCATAGGTGACGACAATCATATTATGAACTCTGGAGTACCTTGATTATCGTAGTCAGTTCAGAGCTAGCCTAACAAGCCAGTTTTATCACAGCTTGTCAGTTTTAGGGCAGGAGGGAAAAGCCACAACATCTGTAGTACTGAACGTTGCAGTAAACCTGTAAGCACCGGCTGGTACTGACAGACCAAGGATGATGACTGTATACACAGGTAACTAGCAAGTACACACCTGTACCACAGCATCCACTCTGTTCCTGTTGGTGTTCAGTTCCGCCTCGAATGCCGTGTGTTTCTGTAGTTTGTTCTGCAGGTTGACTGGGTCCCGGTACGACTCGTCCAGGGCCACTTGCAGCTTCTCGTTGATCCAGCCCGACACCTGCAATACACACACCAAATATGTCGCTCTTTGGAGACTACCACATGTTTGTAAATACACAATTGAACACTAACAATACTCTGCTTTTTCTAAGATATTAAGCAATATCTAATTTTTATTGCTATTTAAAAAATAATAATAATAATAATTATTTTTTAAATTGGAACTTTAGAGCTGCTTTCAAGATCACACAGTGATTGATTTCCTTCCAAATGATCTGTTATCGATAAATCAGCTCATTTTCCAGACAGTTTTAAATTAAAATAATAAAACTAATCTTAAATTAAAATGCTAACAATAAAACAATAATAGAATTTAAACTTTTTTTTAAAGTATTTACATTTTAAAAACATAAATATTTAAACTTTAAAAATAACAAAGAAAAACAATTAAAATACTTAATAAAAAATAAATCAAAAAGACGCCATGGACACATTACCTCGTACAGGTTCCTCAGGAAGAGCTGGTAGTTGCGGGAGTCGTCCAGCTTCCTGTGGCGGGCGGCGGCCGTCTCCCACATCTTGTCTCGCCTCGTCAGCACCGCCTGGCACCGCGTCTTGATCTCGTCCTTGGCGTAGTGCTGCTGGTTACACAGGTCCTCGGCGAACTGGCTCAGGTCCTCTATACGGTCCTCCTGGGCCTTCACTGTCTTCTCAAAGCCATCGTGTTTCTTGAGCAGGCTCTCTACGCTGTACAGTGTATGCTGGAGAATGCAGTCAGAACATAATTGTAATGTATGCAAATGTTGTAAAATGTTGTATTATAAATTAAATTAATTAATTAGCTTTTTCTTTTTTCTTTCTTTATTGTTATTTTATTATTATAATAATAATAATAATAATAATAATAATAATAATAATAATAATAATAATAATAATAATATGTGCATTTGTAATAATGTTCTGATGCTGCTACTATTACTACTAATACAGTGTCCCCTCGATATAACGCTAAATTTGGGGTCCATGACATACCTTATAGTACCTGCCTTATATGATAGTACAGATAAATAACAAAAGTTAAAATGGGATCCACATCTGACCCAGGCTTATATCCGAATCCGCTGTGTATCGAACAGTGTTATATCGAGGGGACACTGTAATAATAATAATAATGATTATTATTACGATTATTATTATTAATATTTGTGTTAATGATTGTATTTTAAAATGTTTGCTGTGTGTTTCTATTTGCGAGATGATGACATACAATTTTTTTTTTAAAAGGCTCACTGCACACTTCGAAGTATTTTTGAAACTTTTTTTTTTTTTAAATTACATCTATTAATTAAAATTATTATTTTCTAAAAAGATGGTAACGACTCAAATAAAAGTAAGGTGTACTCACTCCGAGGTCCTCGTTGGCCAGGAAGGCCTCCTTGGTTGCCAGCCACGTGTTGTCCTTCTCCGCCGTCTCCTTGAACACCTGCAGGTCGTGACACTGGGTCAGCAGCTGGTTCCGCTTGTCCCACGACCCACTCAGCGCCAGCTTCGTCTTGTCCAGCTCCTTCACCGTCTTCTGGATCTCCTCCGACGCGTAGTGGCTGTTGTTAACCAGGTTCATGCCCGTCTCGCGGAGCGACGAGAAGTGCGCTTTACGTCCGTCGATCTCGGCCTGGGAAGAAGATATTAAAATGGTTATAGTAGTGTAAGTCTCGTCTGTTGTTATTTCCGGTTACAGGTGAAAGACGTCTTGCTCATAATGGGTTTTTTGTGATGTCACAATGGATCTTTGCACATTTATATTTTTTACCAGTTTATGTCACTGGATCTCATGTCTACTTACACTCCCAATTCAACATAATTGATGTATGCTTGGTTCGTTGAATTAGATTTTATAGCTGAATTTGTGTGATGGAAAGTGAAAACTCTGATATTGTAGCTAGCAAAAAACAGAAGTTGATTAGATCTGGCGAATTGAGAAGGAATTATTTGAGTGTACTTTTGAGTAAGCATCGTAATAGAAATAACACCTTTCTCTCATTATGCATCTGTAGAAGATTCTCTGCCTCTGTAACGTCTTTAGCCAGGTCAGCAGAGTTCATTCTGCTCATCATGGCATTGGACCACTGGATCTGTCAACATAAAGAAAGAACGGTCACTTGGCCTGCACCATACACTGTGTTAACAGTTTCTACCCCACCATAGTTTAACAAGTTCTGCCACACTGTAGCATAACATCTACTCACTGTCTGATTCGGATGAGAGGTCAACGAAAAATTCAATTAAACTTGCATGTATGTACGCCATGGAACTTTTGACTATACTAGTATTGATTGCTATTTTCATGTTAAAAATATGATTTGTTTAAAATTTATTTCTCGATTTATTAACAATCTTGCTTACCAGTTCACGGCCATCAAACAAGAACTTCTGAAGTCTGTATGACTCGGCCAGCTTAGCTTTTCTGTAAAGAAACACAACATATTATCATCAACCCTTCATTAAAGTCATATTTTCATAAAAGTTTAAATTGAATAAAACTAACTTCTGGCAACAATTCATCAAGGTTGTTAAGGTTCTATACTAGTGTACTAAACGTCAAGCTAGTGTACTAAATGTCAAGCTAGTGTACTAAACGTCCAGCTAGTGTACTAAACGTCCAGCTAGTGGTACCTAGCGTCAGAGAGCTCCTCCAGCTTCTCCCAGTTGTCCTCCGCCTCCTGTTGCTTCTTCTCGATAGACTTCACCATGGCCGGGTACTTCCTCCTCAACTTGCCAGCCTGGGTCTCGATTTTCTGTCAACACAGACGGACAGATGTAAGACACTGTGTCATGACTAATTCCGTCATAAGGCAGCCAATGCCATGCATGAACAACAACCTATAGAAGTGTCTGTAGACATAGCTCAATGCATATATTGTCAAAGATATCGTAGACGAATATGCTCTGCTTGCAACTAGAACAGCAACAGTACACCACAAAGCTGCATGGTGCAAGGAACAACTTTTAAAATGGCATTTTCTCTTACATTCTGCTGTGCAATAACAACATAGAAGTGTTTGCATAACTACATTGAATCCACCTCATCATGCTCTTCAATGCATGCAAGAACTTGATGAACAGCAAGTTTTTCACTTGGACTTACAAACCTTCTGAATACAGACTCAAGGTTTTGTTAACAAATCCTCATATCTCCAGCTAATCTCAATATATCCCTATGTTCCATGATGTAGTGTTCCCTATGTAGAGATTGCACTCTCCCACAAGTAAACCATCAACCTACCTCTAGTTACTTCAGTAGCACAGTAACCTCTCTATATCTCTCCTTGATGTAGTGTTCCCTATGTAGACATTGCACTCCAAGACAGACTCTCTCGCACGTAAGTCATCAACCTACCTCCAGCTGGTTCTGTAGAGCCGTCATGTCCCTCTCAATGTCCTCCTGCTTCCTCTGCAAGGACTCCACGCCGGGCAGGTCCTTCCCAAGGTCGTCCACGGACAGAAGTGTCGCCTTCTCGTGGATGCGGTCGTTGATGTCGTCCACGTCGCGGTTGAATGCATGCATCTCCAGCGCCGTGGCCAGTTTCATCTTGTACTCTTCCAGGTCACCATGGAGATTCTTCCATCTGTGGACGGACATAGTCAACATGAGAGTATAGTCAATAATCGACATGAGAAATTAGCAAGACCAATACAGACACAGAGACAGGAAGGGGGAGGAAGGGAGGGAGGAAGGAAGGAGAAATGGAATGATTGGAGGGAGATAAAGAAAAAGAGAGAAAGAAAAAGAGAGAAAGTGAAAGAGAAAGAAAGCAAGAGAGAAAGATAGAAAGAGAGAGAGAGAGAGAAACAGCATCCTCTATTTTCACACTTACTTCTTGTTCATACTCTCCCTCTTCTGTTTGACCAGCTTGGTGTCAGTGCGACCCTGTGACACCAGTCTGTCTGCGAGGTCGTTGATGGCCTTGATACGCCTGTCATCGACAGTGATACCCTGCAATAACAGCCTTGCATCATCATACATGAATCTACTTAAAATACAAGAAGATTGCTTACAATTGATTTTTTAAAATCCTAATGATGAGACAATATTAATTCATAATAACGGGCACCAGAAATGTTACAATGTTGCCGATTCTTGGGTTGTTGATATAATTAGATCATATTTGTTGAAATGCAGTAACACAAGTATATTTGGTTATACTCTGATTTGAAGGTATACTGCTGATGAGAGTACTGGCATACAGTACTGGCAGACTATGGTATACTATGGTATACTATGGTAGACTATGGCAGACAAGCACTTACTGCTGACTCCTGGTCGTTGGCCTTCTTCTGTAGCTCCAGACAATGCTCGTAGTCGCGGCCCGTGTCGCCAGCGCTCACCAGAGTTTCCTGTCAAACAAAGCTGAACCTTCAGAAGGCATCGACATCTGATAGAGACACAGTGCTGTGTATGTTGTATCTGCTGTGTATGTTGTGTGTAGTGTGTATGTTGTTTCTGCTGTGTATGTTGTGTGTAGTGTGTATGTTGTATCTGCTGTGTATGTTGTGTGTAGTGTGTATGTTGTATCTGCTGTGTATGTTGTGTGTATGTTGTATCTGCTGTGTATGTTGTGTGTGGTGTGTATGTTGTATCTGCTGTGTATGTTGTGTATGTTGTGTGTGGTGTGTATGTTGTATCTGCTGTGTATGTTGTGTGTGGTGTGTATGTTGTGTGTGGTGTGTATGTTGTGTGTGGTGTGTATGTTGTGTGTATGGTTTGGGTGGACATGGTGGCAGTATATTCAGATAATTTCTTATTGACCAGTTGGTATTCTATTCATCAATATTGGACTACAATATTTTCAAGTCTCATCATTTAAGAATTGTAGACTTTAACATGAATTCCGCAAAAATTAAATCCCTTGATTTGAATTGTTGTTTTCTGCTGCTGCAGGAATATTTCACCCAAATCTGAAAACACCCCTTGAAAAAATTCCCAAAGACAATTATTTACCATGTGCCGTATTCTATTCATCCTTATTGGACTACCTACCCATACACTAAATAAACAACCAACCTGTACACTGCAACAAGATTCCCACCTTACACTGCCTACAACACCCACTTCCCCCTGCATGAACCACCCACTACTTCACTGCACAAAGCACCCACCTTTTCTCTGATCCACATCTCCACTTTCTCCACCTGCTCGTCAAACTCCAGGATGTCCCGCGCCTCCCCCAGACCACGCCCTCGGTTGGCGGAAGCCTGAAGCAACTCGTTCCACTTGGAAGTCAGCGTGTTCATGTGCTGTCGGACCTCGTCAGACTTCTTGTGTTTCTTTCTCAACAGGAGGTCACCTTGCTGGATGACAAGTCATATGGTAATTAGAGCAATGACACAGTCTTTAATAGTTAGGCAAGTAGTTCCATCTCCGACAGGACATATAGGGACTGGTGCCTCAGAAAGTTTATGCAGGGCCCTGAGCATAGCTGTATTCCGATTGGCTGATGAATAGTCACTGCCTGGGTGATTGACAGCTCACGATATGAACAAGTTAATTATGAAATGCTATGACGATAATCATAAGGAAGCACCAACCTCTTTGATCTTGTTGATCCTCTCTGTGTTGGCGACTATCTCGGCCTCGAAGGCCTGGTGTTTCTGTAGTTTTTTCATCTTGTCGTGGAGGTCATTGACATCCTGGAAGTCGTCCTCGTACGCCACCTTCAGCTTGTCCCCGATCCAGCACTCCGCCTGTGTCACAGAGATATGCTTTATATAGGAGAAAAACCCACAGCAAGAACAGAACTTGGATAACCTTTCAAGATTATTTTGCTCATATCATGCATGTTACACAAACCCCACAGACCAGAAACAAAGACCTAACGCAGATGAAAAGCTGGCCTGTGTATCCATTGCTGAAGCTCTCATATCCACTATAGTGTTATTGTACTGTATTCAACATATAATACCCCCCAGCGCATATGAAAAAATTATGCTGGGGGTGGGGGGCAATTATTAAAGTACTAAAGAAGAAAAAATCTTTAACAATTTTTTTTTAAAAATACTTTAAATATGAAAAAGAAAATGCAAATATGGGATTTCTTGTTATTTAAAAAACCAACCAAACAAATTAGTTAAAGTGTGTGTGTATCAGAGTGGGGCATATAATACGTTGAATACGCAAATACGATAGCTATCTATCCTGGCAATGACTACCAGACCACTATGTCCTATTAGTGTTGGTCTCTATAGAAGTCTGATAGCTTCATGACAGGGTGTTGAGACCAGACAACCACACCTACCTCGACCACATCTCTGCTGAAGTTAGTGTACAGCATGTTGTCAGAGATCCGTTCTTTCCTCCCGGAACTCAGATCCTTGATGTGACCTCGCCTGAAAACATGGAGAGAACGACATGAAGGACACTGTTTATTTATTGCTAAATGTCGTTGCAGGAATCATTCACCAAACACTCAAGCAAAAAAGCTTACACACAGAAAAAACAACTATCGGCACGAGAGTGGTGTTACTATGGAGAGCAGTCTAGCGACAAAGTCCTTATCCACAGAAACATCACATCACCATGGGAGTGGCAACACCATGGAGAAGAAACAAGATCTCTGCACAGGATTCAATCTCAACCACCTTCAAACTTGCAGCTGTAAGGGTATAATCATTCAGAGGAACCCGACCTTATATTATTTACTTCAGAGCAACCATTATAGCAGGGACCCATGACTATATTTCATGCAAGGATTGTATTGTAATCCTGTCCGAAATCAGTCCATATGCCATGTTTTAACAACAGCAGGACACGACGTAAACCTAGATTTGAACCCAGACTACAGGCACAACCCTTTTGTTAAATGCAGACCCGGGTCTTTACCTCTGAGTGACCGCGGCCATGGTCTTCTGAACAGTCTGCGCCTCGAAGTGACTCTGCTGCACGAGGTGCTGTCCGTGCGCCGTCACGGCCGCCAGCTTCTCCTCCTGCACCTCCATGACCTTCTCGAACGCCTCGTGTTTCTTCCTGAGGCCCTCCACCTGCTCCACCGTGTCCGCGCTGTCGGGGCTGGCCAGGTACGCCTGTAGGGGACACGAGACATTGAAGGTGTGGACAGCAGCAGTGGGTTCAGAAGTGACAAGTTAAAATGGAAGCAGACTAGAGGAGAACTTGCTCCAACTTAGTACATGTTGTGTCCAGGGGCCTGTTGCACGAGACTCTTGTAGGCTACAACTGTTTCTATTGTGGTGGGAGCCCAGTTACAACTATCGTAGCGCTACAAGAGTGTCCTGCAATAAGCTCCAGTCTTGTGAAGTACAAGGCCTGACCCAGTTTCACAGCTAAGGGTGATGGCATAGATACATAGATACATAGTCATAGCGGCCATCTAGCAGACTCTATCACCCACCTCCTGCGACGAGCTGAGGGTGTTGAGCTGCTCGGCGTCGCGGAGGAAGATCTGAACGTCGTACAGCTGGTCGTAGTACTCCTTCCTGTCATTCCACGTGGACACGAGACTCTTACGCATACGCTCCACCTCCTCGACCTTGTCCGAGATCTGCGATAGAATGAGACAAGTAGGTCAGTAACAGCAATCAACTAACATGTCTGATTTAAAGAAGATACGACGTTTAAGAAAAAAAATGTCAAATCTGCAATTGCACTAAAAAGTAACAGTAACTAAAGGTAAAAATCATATCTGATTATTAGGTATTCCCATAGCAAAAAACGTTACGTGTCCTATACCAGGATCCTAACAATACTAGTATCCCACCAGGATCCTGGCAGGACACATGCTGTGGATCCATATGAAAAGATTAAGAGATATATAACTAAAGTATTAGTTGATCAACAAAGATCAAATCTCAACATAAAATTATTTCCTAATAAATACAATATTGTCAGAAGGTTAATTTGGCATATGTTTGTAGATAAATAATACTTTTTCATCCATTTTGGGTGTAAAACATAGATAACTTTAACATGGAAATGGTGTGAATCATTGATGTCCTATACTCTTGATATCACGATCTACTATCAGTTTGTCGGAGGCGGTTTCAATAAGTAAAGTACCTCATCACTGGCATAGTGTCCGCTCTCCACCATAGACTTTCCAGTGGTGATGACGGCATCGAACATTCCGCTTCTGGCATCTATCTCGGCACGGATCTCGTCGTGTCTGGCGCGGAGTAGGTCTGCTGTCTGCACGTCTCTCACTGTCTTCTCTGCCACCATCTCACGCTCAGTCTCCTTGGCCCAGCCCAGTAGGTCTCGCACCTAGAGACAGCCAATCGAGAGTTGTCATTGGTCAGTCAATGGAGAGTTGTCATTGGTCAGCCAATAGAGTTATCATTGGTAGACAGAGAGTTACTATTCTGGGTATCCTTTCACAAAACTATCTTATCTGCTAAGAGACTGGTAGTGGTCTCTTAGCAGTGTATTAGCTATCGGAAAAGCGAGCGTTACCAGTCTCGTAATGGATAAGAGAGCTTCGAGAAATGATACCCAGAGTTCTATTGTCATAAAGTTGTGACGTAACACCTTCATACCCTAGCCGGCATTTGCCAATCAACAGATAAGTAAGAATGAATAAATCTACTGTGAATCTGGCAATGTGATTGGTTCACCCAACACCAAAAATAATTGTCCATACACTATCAACCAGGGTATCCTTTCATGAAGCTCTCTTATCCACAAAGAGACTGGTAGCGCTCTTTTTGCCAATAGCTAATACATTGCTAAGAGCGTTATGGTCTCTGAGTAGATAAGAGAGCTTTGTGAAAGGATACCCAGAACAATAAACTTAATGAGAAGTCTTTTCTTTCCAGACATCGGCAATAGTTGGCTATATCTGAGAGAATTGCATGACTATATTTGAGTGTGGTTTAGAAGTATCGAAATAGAAACACCAAATCATTATTCTAAAATCTCCACCATCTAATGCGAGCTAGCTACGTACCGATGCGTTGAACTTGTGGAGGTCTGCGGCGGCCAGTAGTTGTCCTTTCCGTATCTCGGCCTTCTCCTGTAGCTGACCCCACAGGTCGACGACCGTCGCCTGCAGCTCTTCTATCTGCTCCGCGTTCTCCCCGGGGTACGCCTCCTGGAGCCGCCCGGAGTCATCAATCAGGATCTGCAGCTGTGGGGAGACCAGGCAAGCTGAGCGAGTTGTTGCTTTACGTCGCATGGCGATTGCACATAGTGTCAGATTGTGTTGAAATGAAAGTTTGGTAGATGCAAGAGTCATATTGGTGAAGGGAAAAAAAGTAGATATCATAGTAATGAGGTTGGAAAGATTAAAGGCAAACTTTATCTAAACAACATTGAACTGTATGGACCTAAATTCAATTGATATACTGATACACATAATGGCTTACCTGTGCCTCCAAAGCAATGAGTTCATTTTCAAAGCCTTCATGTTTCTTCAGATATCTCATAGTTGTATTGTAGTCACGACCCAGGTCATCGGGAATGCTCGACATTTTCTCCTGCAAATTGGCAAGAAATCTCAATGCAATTTTTTTCTCAAGCGCAACCAAATACCATGTGTTAAAATCCTTACTATCTGTGATAACATGATTGACAAATATAGAACTAGAATTTTGATGTTTTTGATTATCCCAGCTAGCAAAATAGCAATAAAGTAATTTTTTTCAGATTAATGCTTTACGGAAAATAGTGATCATTTGCTAACACTCATAGTCTGGACAAAGCTTCAAAACTTCTCGCCATGACATTACTGAAACATTTACAAGTACAAAGTCATCCTCAGTTCAAGTATTTGTTTATAAATTACAATATAAAATTTGAGCTAGAGCATGAAATCGTACTGAAAAGTTTCACAACCTTGGGACCACGGAGGTTATTCTCAAAACATTCTAGTAATCTTCTTAGCCTAGGAAAGTGCATAGCAGGTGCTATAGGTATCTTTAAGATTGTCGTACTATTGTAAGAAGATTTCAAGAATAGGCCCCAAGATAATCTAAGCAGATTTAACCCTCTCCTTGTTGGATTAGGCACAGTGAGTGAGGGATTATAGAGTTTAACGTCGCTGCGGGAATCTTTCACCCATTTGCGACTATTGGGCACAGACACATATCTTTAGGGCATCTCCAGTTGCCTTCAGCATGGAGAGGGTTAATGAAGAGCGTAACTGTAATATATGTGAAGTAGTTGCCAGGCTAATAACACATGCGTTGCGCATGTTGGTGCTGTAACCAGTTTTGTAAGT
>JAULBP010091970.1:0-12070 GCA_032355345.1 Lepetodrilus pustulosus | reverse complement strand
GGGCTATGTAGGTGGACACCGAGTCGGCGGGTTGTTCCGTGCTGGAGCCCCTCCCCGAGCACTGTCTACATCGCCACGAGGCTTTCGTGCAAGTGGACCACGTGATCATATAGCTGACCAGCGCGTCCTGTCCTCTACGGACCTCCATAGATTTTTTTCGTTAATTCCGCGACGGGTTCTCATCGACACGCGCACGGATTTACTTGCTGTTCTTTTTTTAATTTCGGGAATTTCCCGTAATGCGTCGTTAGCTTCTGACCACCCAGCAATTCGGTGGATATTTAGTGTGAGACATTCCTGACTTGAATCGATGGCTTGTCAGAAAGCACATTGACTGATGCGTGCCGACGACTAACATACATAACTACCTTTTGCTGTCGTGTGGAAGAATACGAGTATATTGCTCTTTCCATTTTTTTGTGAGACTGAGACCCGCGTGTTTGTGTGTGTGTTCCTGTCCCAAAGACCTGCCCACCGAGGAGGGTTCTTCCCGCCTCCCAGGGGACCACTGGCGCTATAAATACTCTACACGCTCACATTTCTAGGACACATTCTCATTCAGAGGTGGCTAGTGTGTGTTTGAGGAGAGATCGTGAAAAAAAACCTCCTCCGACTTCGCGGTGGGCAGTAATCTCGAAATTTGTCAACCGCCGTACGTACTTCTGTGGATAATCCTGCTGCACCAAGATGTGTGTGTAATGACAATTGACGACAGTTTTCTGATTGGCGGAGAGCCGAGAGGATAAGTCGTGAAGCATAATCGTAATTATATAGTACAATGGCTGTGTAATAGTCATCACGTGCTTGCGTGGGATCTCCTCGCTTATGGATGGATCTCATACCACGACATGAGGATAGTTTCGGGAGATAGAAGAAGTCGTTCGAAGGAGAAGGGCGAAGAGTTCCGGCTCTATCTTCTCCGGAGGGGGTAGCCGGACGGGGGCTGGTAATAGGCCGGAATCCCGGACCCTCGCGTCTATACGCCATGGCTTCAGGTATAGTGTGTTGCCATTATTATTCTCAAAACCTCACGCGGTCCCCTCCCTTCCCACCTCGGTCAAGAACATCCCTGACTAGGTCACGAAGCATGTCATGCGTGACACACTTCCTGTGGGCCCCACACCAAACACCCTAAAAAAATGGGGTCATTCCGATCCCTCCGCTGGATCTTAAAATAGGCGCATTTTCTTGTGTACTTTAGCTCTTTGTTGAATCCCGGGATCTCCCCATAGTTACGTGGTCATTGGCATTTTAAATAGTCCACAGGGAGTTGGTTGTCGTAGCTTGGTGTGTGGTGAACGAGGGTACCCCTCTGCAAGCCAGTGTCAAAGAAGAAGTAGAAGCTGACACATATTTTCGTGGTAGACTTCCCAGTCAGCGCGACAAGTCGACCCGAGTGAGCCTCATGCCTACAACCTCGCCCCTTCCACAACCCGCTCTATTTACAAGTGTTTTGTCGAAAATGCAAAGAATGTGATCACGACACACAAACACGAAATGTTTCGGGAACAGAAAAGTGAAAGTTGATGTTTAATAGCCTCGCGTCACTGGATAGTTAGTGTTAGAACAATGCAGAAATCCGTTAGCGGTTATAATATATTGCTATGCGATCCCACCCCACCACCACCCCACCCCCAACCCCTGCCCTGCTCTGAGGATTTTTTTTGTTCACATCAGATAGCGATAGTGGTGACCTGTTTAAACTCCTGGACCGGATACTGACAACACAAGGTGCGGTTGAAGAGAGGGAGGGGGGGTCTCATGTGAAGTTGTTGGGGGTAGTATTTTAGCCTGTCGCAGCAGAAGCTAAGCATATACAAGCAAACCGACTTGTAGCGATCAGCTGATTCCCAGTAGTATTGCTCCCATGAGCGTCTGAGTGATCGCTGCAGATTGTAATTAGGTCACGTCGATCCATCGATTAAAACGGACTGACTTAATTGATTTTCTTTATTGGCTAGCTATAAATACGACTGTTAGATTATTTCACCAATCAGAATGTTTTTTGCCTCGCATGTTATTTTCATAATGCGACCTCAGTGAGAGTTCAACGAGCTTGGGTCGCAGGCATACACGATCTCTGACAGGTGACTAACGAAGAACCCAAGGAAGAGGGGAGGATGACTCCTGTCAGCTATAGTAACCCCTAGGTCTACCTCCTCCCTCGCCCCTCCTCCTCCTCTCCTCCTCTCCTCCTCCTCCACCGGCGTCCATACTCCGTCAGAACCGAGCTCCGTGCATCTTATGGCGCTTCCTCGGGAAAGACCAGCCTTGCATATATCATATGGCCCCGATCCAGCAGCAACTGACGGCAACCCAGCGGTCAGTCAGTGTCCACTCTGGAGACGGTGGTCAGTGCCTCGGGGGCCCCGACAGCGTCTATGAGGCGAGCATCCACTCACCCAGCGAGCGATCACGGAGTCTGGGGTCGGGATACCAGCTGATGGCGACAACCACACCTATCCAAGGTAGCAGTCGTCCATGTTATAATGGCCCTTTTACTATGACGTAAAAGAAAACCCCCAGCGAAACTCGGGTCGTAAAAGCTAGCGTTAAAAGGGTCTGGGGGTGTCGAGGCGGGGTGGACGTATATCTGGAAAGTCGGGTGGGTGGACCGCGTTCAGGTGACCTGTGGTCAGGCCAACAGGTTACTTAACAACGCGACGAGGGCGCTGCGAGGTTTTCAAGGAAGTCTGCTTCCGCTGTATGCGCACTGCGCGGAGATATCCATATTGTAGCGAGGAGGTAGGGAAGACACTCGAAGACGGCCGGGGGGAGAGGGGAGGAAGACGACGTCGTCCATCTTCCCGTCTCTGGCCGGAGATGACCAGCGGCTGGCCGACGCATCCAGCTCCTATACACCGCCAAGGTGAGGCATGTCGTCCGCAGCACACCGTGCACGGACGTAGCGGGAGATACGGTGCCGGCATCGGCGCATGGATATACCGTGTGCTGGCCCTGCCACGAGGTCATTGACTCCAGGACACTAGTGCATGTGTGCGATAATGATCGAGGCGAGCATCTCGCTGTACAACTGTTGCATAATCTCCACACATTGTCTTGGCACGGTCCGATAGCTTAATTACCACTGAATTCCAATGTGCTGGGTGTTTTGCAATGCTAAGCTAACGCCGATGTAGAATGCCAACATTACTAAATATTGATTTTTTCTCCCCATTTTATACTCTTGTGGAATGCCCTACCACTGTGGATTTTTTTGTGAAAACAAAAGTGTGTGTTAGTATGTTTCGTTAGCCGACGTGTGTCTCGTGCCTCGGGAATCGTTCTGCTTTTAACGGACGTCGTGGCGCCGTCTTCTCAACGCCGCTACGGGTTATATGTCCAGAGATATACGTCGCCAAACTTTAACCAAATATTTCATGTATATTATGCCCTATAAACCGAACAGTACATCTAGCAAATCCGCAATCATTGCAGGAATGTGTCCTTCCTCCTTCGGTGAGGTCTGCTAGTGCGCTGTCACCGTTGGCCTGGATGTGTGTCGAGCGATGTGGAAATAGGTGTCTTTGTAAGAACTTGGTATCCACCTAGTCATGCATTGTTCGATATACCATGTCAACTCATCCGTCCTTCTCCACGCCGTCGGTTCTGTCTTTTATCACCACATTGTCGCCCCCCTCCCCACTTCCCAAAAGCAAAGGACATAGAACGTTGCATATAGCATCACTCTTGTGGACAATGGTATACACAGAAATGAGACAAAATTACATATTATTCATGCTGCCCGTGAAGATGTTTCTCCTACAGAAGTCAATAGCAGGTCCAGCAATGATGATGCTCAATACTGTTATACATACTCATAATATATATTAGGTTTTGTGGATTTTATATCATCTTCTAGCTGATATATTAAGCTGGCTTAATAATTAATGTATAGCCAAAATTAAATAAGAATATTATTTGTGGTATTTAGGTTGGTAGATCTGATAGTAATTCTATGTTTTATGCTTAGGTAGGTATGATCATATTATATTTGCTAAGTAGGTAGGTATGCATGTTTGAGGTTATTATGTCTGATGTTATTCTAGTATTTACTAGAACAATCCATAATCAGTGTAATCAGAGTAATCTCAAGAAGTTGGGTCTGATGTTACGCTTGTGTTTGCTACGTTTGGTTTGATAGGTATTATATTATGGTTATTGCAGTGTTTGGTGGTTTGGCCTGTTTGATGGTACATACTATGCTTTGCTATCGTTGGTTTGATCAATCTAATGTATTCAATTTGACTAATATTCAAGTTTCTTCTGCCTGAATATGTCTGAAGTGTTTTTATTTCGTATTGGTAGATGTATGATATTGTATTTTGGTGTTTGATATATGTTTGAAGGTATGACAGCAATCACATATTTGATAGATAGGTAATTCTGATTTCAATCTAATGTTTGATTGTTTTTGTTAGTTCTGATGGTAACCATGCTTGTACTGGGCAGACTATTATTAATCAGTCCCTTTGTTCAAAGCTGACATATATAATTATGTCACCATGCAATATGACATCACTACATATTATTGTAAGACAATGGCATCATGGTAAGAAAGATACATGTATCTCAATTCATTCTTTATTATATAGGCAATGGTATCATGATGAGAATGGTACATGTACCTCAATTCATTATTTATTATATAGGCAATGGTACCACGATCAGAAAGGTGCATGTACCTCAATTCAATATTTATTATGTAGGCAATGGTACCACGATAAGAAAGGTACATGTACCTCAATTCATTATTTATTATGTAGGCAATGGTACCACGATCAGAAAGGTACATGTACCTCAATTCATTATTTATTCTAAGCGTATTTACATACCGCTCTTTTTTATAATTATCACGTATAACTACTAGTACCTTGGAGATTTTAGTATTCATGATGACCCATTCACCTTTCAATAGCTAGTGGTTTACCAAAGAGAACATATCACCAAACTATTTATTATTGAATAACATAGGACAATGCTTGTTAAACCATCGTGTTACACTGTGGCATCTTGTACAGGCATATTCAAAATGTACTGCTGTATCCAACACAACACATGGAAGTCAATAGCAATGGTGTAAGAATGTACTTTAAGCTTTGTGTAATCCTGGTTACTGTTTAGATTCCAGAAATAATATATTAGCTCACATTTCAACCAATTCATCACTTTGTTTACATGCAAGTGGGGAACTACTTCTTTTATATATATACTTGTACATGTTGTACATGTTGTACATGTAGTAAACTCACTTCAGTATGAACACTTATAGACAATATAAAATTCCCATTATCAATGCCGTCAAAGTGAATATTAACTATATATAATTTGGAACCATTCAAAGCTATGAATAATGTCAATCAATATAGCAAAGGCGCGTGTAATATAGTTATTATGATATTTCAATTTGTGTATATAAAATATGCTATTTATTCAATACCGTACCGTTTTAAGCATATTATTACGAACATCATACTATTGTAGCATGTATATCATTTTACCTTGAATTATTTATAGTGCATATACCATCATATTTATTGTTTAATTATTAAAACTATATTTGCATTTGCATACCGTGTAAACACAGGGTTATGTCTTTCTGATTACTTTGCCATCTATTTCTATATACTTATATTTCTATGTTTCTACATTTCTGTATTTCTAATTATGGGGATTACTTTTTTCAGGCGGAGGAGGCCGGAGAAGGGGCATGTGTAAATGGTTCAACGTGGCCAAAGGATGGGGCTTTGTGACCCCTGACGATGGGGGTCAGGATGTATTCGTACACCAGGTAAACACATTCATAAATAGTTAGGTTCCTACAGTAGAAAGTGGTCGCTGTCGGATCGCTTACTATCAATATTTAATTCTCTTGCTGTAGTGCTCACGCGCGGATTTTGGGACGTGGCTGATATTATCATTGATTCACTATGGCTTTTTGAATTATTAAATTTGAATAGATATAAGAGCCAACTTTCAGTAGTAATCAAGTTACAATTATACAATGGATAGTGCGTATTATAGGTTCGGAAATCATGAAACTAATACGTTAAACATAAGTACCTATACTTGACAGGTAGAACATATTCACCACGTACTGTATCAGCCCCATTAGCTGTTATGATTAAATACTACAATATTGCGGTTATGACCACACAAAAAATTAGATATACCCATAAATGCTTTGTAAAAATGTATATAGTCGTATAGATTGCATCATTTGTTAACCAAATGTTATTAGAATATGCTATATACAAGGAGAGAAACCTTGCAAATTAATGTAGCTACATGGTATTGATTATGGCCAGTATATTTTTATATGTGTTTCTTTGGTAAATTAATGGCAATTGAGAATGAGAAAGAAAATAATAAACATCTACAATCCTAGCGATTCTTGTGAAAGCTAATGATGTGTTATTCACTACAAAGCTTCGGACTAAGCATTCCGTTACACTTTGTGGATGATGGAGGTACAGTATAGGGCAGCCTATTGAATATCAACTTTAGATCATCACTCGTGATTTTAACCGACATTTAATAAACATTTACCCAGGCAAACACCTGAATATAGAATACATACAGGTAGACAGACAATAATTTATTATCGTCTCACACAATGTATATATTGAAATAGACATACACACCTGGAAACATGTCTTGCATGAAAAACAATCTTGAGAATATATTTTAGTAAATAAAAAACCAAAAGTACTATTTATTGTAAAATCAAAACTGCTATTATAAAATCAAAACAGCTGTTGTTGTGCACTGCAAGTAGAGAATTTGATTTATGCTTGTCAATTAATAGTATATCACAAACATAAAATCCTGTAAAAGCAAATGATTTAGTAGTATGAGTTTTCTGAATTAGATAATGTATTCTATCACTGTATTATGTATGAGAAGACGCTTCAGACGCCTTTATCGCCACAGTGACGTCACATAACAAGACTAGTCTGTGCCCCCCTTTGTTCTCACCCATATAACCCCTTAGATCAGTTAAGCAAGTCTAGATTTCTGGAGAACAGGTTACACCTTTAATAATAATAATATAATAACAATACATATAATTCATATTTAAATAATTTACTTTCATTAACATGAACAGTCTATGAACAGTCTAACAACAATAACAGAACATGTAGAAGTTTGTGTTTTCTGGTATATATAATATTAATAATATTATTAATTACTAATTATCTAAATGTTTCTCAACATAAATATGTGCTGGTTTACTAAAGGTAGTTCTTTGGTCAAATGCCCTCTATGCTATATGTTATTATTATTATTATTATTATTATATGATTATTATTATTATTATTATTATTATTATTACTTCGAAATTGAGGCATATGTATTTCTAAAAGAGTTTATTTTCACCTGAAATATTGAGCATCTTGAGATGGTATTGATTGAGTGACGAAATAATCTATTAAGTCAACTATGATTTCATTATTTTGGTAGTTGAATTTTAAATTTTAGGTGCTATATTTATTAACCATCATAATTGCCTATGCTGTTGAGAAAATCATTGAGCTTAATGCACTTTTGATATACCTTCCTTTTTCTTTTTTACTCTTTAAAAAATTATGATTGTTTAATTTTGTGTTTATGACTAACGATATGGTTATGTCACACATCTCTTTGAATGTAAATGATTCTTATATAATTATATTAATCCATACCATGGATCTAACTAACGTATTATGGTTCATAATAAATCCCACAGTAACCGCATTAAATAATATTTATGTAATAGTTTATCATAACTATTTATATTAGCATAATTATTTCGAAAATAATGAAAATATGCTATGCAAAATGTCTGTTCATTTTTCTCTCTCACATTTTATACGATTATATGCAGGAATAAATATATAAATAATGTCACAACATAAATGGTACTAATTATATGAATATGTGGGTGCTAGTATACAATATTGGCACAATTGGCTTGGGGGACAATGCAACGCAACGGTCATTGAGTAGCTATATACTATGTTTGATTACTGAATATTTAGTAGCCCCAAATGACACATGCTTACGACTTTCTATTAAGAAAAAGAAGAAGGTGTTTGTACTAAAGAAAATCACGCTATGATGATATCGCAATCGATATATTGGTAAACAAGACGATAACTTCTAACTAATATGTATATATGTAACATACTGTTTAACACCTAAAGGAAGATAAGAAGTCGACAGACCCATGGTTTAAAAAAAATTTCGAGATGTGAGCTTCAAGGTCAAGGTCGCGTGGATACCTTCAACCTTCATGGCAATAATGGATGCGGTTGGGCCTAGTTGGTATTCACATACGCTGCTTATTTTACCATTGATTGGACTTGGTATTCATTTTGCAAGTTAATTTGTATTGCCATTTATTCACACATATAAGCTATCTTTCACGAATTCGACATGAATATCTATTAATCATTCTATTTACTAGCAGTTGTATATCGTTATGGAATAATAGGTCTATGCATTAAAATTGCATATATTTTGAAAGTGTTATCATTACATTACTGATTTATTTGGGATAATGTAATGCCGACTAATAATGGCATTGGCCATTGAGTATCTGAATTATCCAGGACAATCGATGTGCTGTAAATAGCGACACGTTAACCGGGTTATTAGGATAATAGAACATGTATACTATCTTTATATAACTGGATTAGTAGGCTAACACATGTATATAATATGGACATAATGACATTGCGAATGATAATGGCATATTAGCATAATGGAATTTAGTGGGGATATGAAGGTATTACAACTGATTCATGTGAAATAGTATATTTGATTTATAATGGCATTGCTAGGTGATAACGCGTGGACTCTATGAAAATGTAATAGTGACGTCTATGCCACCCCTTGTTCTCAGCCAAATAGTCCTATTAAATATTATCCTAGATTTATTTAACCAGAGGGTAGCGAATTTCAATGGCTCCTTTCATATTAATACATTACTAATCAATATGATATATAAATGTTTGACTTTAACCCTCTGAAACCATGGACAGTCTTTTCTGAAGTGTAACGCGCTTGCAACTGGAGTATTTAGTCTACCTAGAACGATATTGCAGTTGATTATCAGCTACTGTAGTGTTACAGATCAGTTCCGGTCCAAAACAGAGATGCATAGTTAATTAACCGACAAATTCGAGGTATTTTTTTTTTTATTAAAATCTCAATCTTGAATTAAATATAGAAGTTATTTTTTAACTTTTTCCATCCGAAACACACACCCCAAAAAATCCAAGATCATGGTATTCTGGAAATTTGAACGTGACGCCATTTTATTAAATTATGTTTTACAAGGTGTCGATGTTACTGTCACGGGCAGGTGAGATTCCCAAGTCCTGAGTGTGAAACACTCGCCGGTGTGAGAGGGCAGCCATTCAGTGCGTGACCCGGGTCTTTGGGTGGGTCCTAAACCGGGTGGAGTGGAGAGGGTGTTTTGTTGGTCACGGAGGCACCTCCGCAGATTTCACGGCCGTGATGGTTGTGTGTGGGGTCTTCTATTCAGCGTCTTTCCCCTCTAGACTTGCCCTTTCCTGTAGCCGTGTAGTATCCACTAGCCTTGTAGTTAGTATGTGTCGTCCAAATACTCCTATTCGTTATACACCACCCATATCAGTTAAGCAAGTCTATATTATTTGAGAAGAAGAGGATAAAGCATTTCAACAGCTTCTTTCATGTAAATATAATACCAATCAAGATAATTTATATTTGAACTATTTACTTTCACCCGCTGAGACTATGGACAGTCTACCTTGCAGTGTCTTATAGCCTTGCTACGTCCGTTAACCTTGCTACAAGGCCGCATATATAATGTAACGTGTTTGGTATTTCAATGGGTATAGCCACGTCGAATGGTGAAGTGAAAAATTATTGCGTTATTGTAGTTAACTATGACTTCTCCAACTCTATATTATCATATTCAGAACGAGTTTACGCATCGTTTTCTAGACTGGTTTTATAAACTGGTGCAAGTCTACAATTCCTTCGCTGCTGGAGATAAAGGGAGCGGTCTTGTCGAGATGGCGCTGTTTCTCGGGTCAAAGGTCGCATCAGTCATACTCCCACTCTTTACAAAATTAAATGCCTAAAATGGTTGAAATGTACACGTCTGCAGCAGCTGAGAGGAACGGCTACTTTACGAGCTTAGCAGAGATTGAGCCGGAAGTTGGCTCAAAAATATCTGAAATAGTCTTCGCAGGTTGAAGCATTGAGTTACAGAGATAGACTTACCGAGGAACACAATGATGTATATACCGAAGGTTTTGTTGTTGCTTTCCACCCATAAATTATTTTAATGTTTAAATTTACAGATATATACACTTCCTGTGAAAACACAATGTTATGTCCCGAAGGTTTTATTGTAATTATGTACGGATAGGCTAGCCTGATCTGAATGTAATGTATTCTCTGAACAAACAACAAATGTCAATAGTACAGTGGTAGACCGATACACGGACGGTTTTTGTAATACTTCTTTATGCATTACTTATACGAACCGTAATTTTATATATAAATGGGAAAGCAAATTTGTCGATTTGATATGGTACAAAATCTGATAATCTACTATGCATTTCCCAGGTCAATCAGTAAATAATTTCCCATAATCCAGCTGAATTTCATAATAGACAAACAGTTACCATCTTTTTGCACCGATACACTAATTATGTACATTTGCCTATACTATCCTTCTTTAATGATTCCCATCATTTTCCTGACATCAGAATGATAATATTCGTTATACTGTCAATTTGTTTAAACATATTTTACTGACCAAAATGTCATAAGATTGCATAAAAGCTAGATGCTTACGGGATCCACTCTCTAATATAATACAGAGAAAATAATTAGTTATATGTACAAATATATATAAATTAACAAAGTTTGGGGTTTACTTGTAAGGTTATATATGCAGTGCAAATGATACAGTAATGCTCTACATTCACCCATACCATCCTTCTTTCATGAATACCATCATTTTCCTGACATTAGAATGATAATATTCGTTATACTGTCAATGTAAAACACTTTTAAGTGTCAGTAAATACTGTTAATGTCAACGTAAATGTCGATGACCATCCCTGTTGCTAGTTTTAAGAGATACTTTCACCGTCCTAGACTAGCGAATGTAATGTTCTTGTTGCCAGTGAACACTGAACAGTAGACTTTCAACTTTCAATGTGAACACTACTTTGGTAACAATCGTCTCTAGGCATTTACATCATCAGTGAGTGATTGCAATTGTTGACATTTATTTTCAGAGACAATTTCCATTGTTAGTGAATGCAATGGTTGTTGAAATCTTTCGGAAACAATTAAATTAAATGTTATCATTAAGAAATTCAATGGTCGAAATCATTCTGAGACATGTTTAGTATTTGTGAGTTACCTCGTTGTCAACGTTATTAAGCGTATTCACTGTTGTTAGTGACACATACAATATGAAAATCATTGCCAACGAGCATTTTAGTTAGTCAATATAGAAATCTGAGTATGCACTACAGTGTCATCTTCCAACTTGATTATCAATAATTCACTCATGTAGTCAATAGAAATGTTAGGCCATTACGTTTCTCTACTCGAATATTCTATTAGCATGATAAGGTCGTTGAACGAGGAAAGTGCACAGATCCATTGGAAGCAATTCACACAGCAGATATAATAAGCATAACTGGCAATATGATAATTAGCTGGTTTGTACAGAATATGCATAGTTCGCAGTTAGGACGCAGTATTTTTTTTATAAATTTATTTTTGTTTAAAAAGCAAATTAATGTATTTCTTGAAAAGCCGATTACCACTTTGGTGAACTTCACCAATTGATTTGTTTTAAAAAATCTGTCAAGAAGTTATATATATGGTTAACATTGACGTTATGGTTCGAGAGCACTATGAAGTTAACTGCTGCACAGCGCTCAACACACACATACATATACACACACACACACACACACACACACATACACACACACACATACACACACACACACACACACACACAAATACACACACACACACACAAATACACACACACAGACAGATATAT
>JAULBP010091959.1:0-12071 GCA_032355345.1 Lepetodrilus pustulosus | reverse complement strand
AACTTGATTTCAAGAAATATTAGCAAACAAGCTGTTTTTGTTGAAGTTATTTGTACATTATATCGCGGCTATACCCGCCTTGAGTGAAGGTGTCGTCTATCAGGCAGCGACCTGAGCGTCACCGCGGACTTCGCGTACCAGTGGGTATAGGTGCTCGGTTTCATCCTCTATGCGCCGGAGTACGAGACGAAACATATCCTCGGTTTCTTTTACAAAGTTATCATGATTTTTTATTCTGAGTTCTTGATGGTTACACCATTTACGCAAATACTGCTCAAAGACTCTTCTAATCTCTCCAGAGCCAGAGAGAAAAAGGCTGGCGGTATGTTTTATCGATTGATCTCTATGGGTCAGCAAGCTGGCATAAAGATTCTTGTCTTCGATATCTAAGTGCTTTTTGACATGATCGACATAGCGGAAAAATAACTCTTCTGTAACAGGGTTGTCACACATGCTTCGCTCAGGAATTAATTGAACCAACACATTTGAAAGCTCTGTAATTTTGTCATTTTGCACGTTTAATTGTTCGAAAGTAACCATTATGTATCCTCTATTCCGTAGCCTTCATTCCCTCGCCCTAAAGAAATGTATCGATGTGGAAAAACTCAAACATTCGTAGCCACACTATTGTTTGGACGCTGTTGAATCTCGAATGCCTCCATGAACTAATTTAGAGAAGCTTCAAACTAAATTAGTTCTCACTGGAAGAATAGGTCTGCTAGAAGCCAGCGTCAATCACTGG
Organism: Lepetodrilus pustulosus; assembly: GCA_032355345.1. Taxonomy (NCBI): domain Eukaryota; kingdom Metazoa; phylum Mollusca; class Gastropoda; order Lepetellida; family Lepetodrilidae; genus Lepetodrilus; species Lepetodrilus pustulosus. The sequence goes on along the minus strand of JAULBP010091959.1, from coordinate 11,329 downwards.
TTGGAGGTCGATACAGGGGTTTCCCCTAATGATGATGCATGTGATATTTTTAGCATTTTATAAATTAATTAATTTCTTCTTTACTCATGATTTCAAAGTAGCTTAGCAAAGTCCTTTGAAACCACATGTCATTATTATCACTGACCATAAAAAAATGATTGCCTTTGTGATGCGTTAATCCCTCAAAATTATCGATCGACCAACCCTTAGCTGAATTAAAAATAGCCAGTGTGTTAGATTTGCAGCGAGTGTTTTTTTTGTATTCACAGCCAGGGGTTAACCATGTTTGGCGCAGGACGATCTCGATAGGGTGGAGCGCGGACTCGAAGACGCGCTCTAAGAGAAGAAGGGAGCCGTTTGGTAAAAACTCAAGTGCAACAAGTGCGCTGCTGGATTTGGGGTAGCGTGTAATACGCCAACGTCTTCCACTTGTTGAGTAAAGAATAATTTCATTTTTTTCTGTATTTTTGAGTGAATACTCTGGCGCAGTAATCGTGCCAAATTTCAGGTGATGAGTCACCGCTTCAAGTGCTTTATTCCCTGATTGGTAGTGATCGATATTTTTTAGTTTATGGGGTAGTTGTATATTATCTATCCACTCTCCTTTATTGCTATAAAGGTCTAGCCTTGGTTTTCCCTCGAATGATATCAATAGTTGACTATCATTTTTTTCACCATTATTTGAGTTAAATAGTACAATGCCTTCTGCATCTTCAAAACTTCCTTGCAGAGGCTTACCCGATTTATCCGTTAGGGGGTAGGCTGCTTTGATATTGACCTTTTTTAGTAGGCCGCCTGAGATAGTCGGTTGTAGATGAAAAATATTCCCTTTGTCGGAAACAGCATAAAGCACCGATTCATCGTTATCCCAAGCTAACCCCGAAAGCTCCACAAGCGGTAATCCACTGATAGCTTGCGGGGGTATATCCAGTGTTCCATGCAGAGTGATTTGCATAAAGTGATCACCAACCGTGTAGTCAGTTGATAATCGTACCAATTTTGCAGTTTGCGAAGCGCAAGCGCTGCATAGGAGTATGATGGGAAGCAGTGTGATGCAAAGCTTGAGCATTAATGAAGGTATGAATATTAGTTCTAAATTTATGGGTTTTTGCCGATCAATCACGATGCCTCTGTGCGGATGTTTTTTTACATGGCATCTTTATTATGCATCAATTGCTTCGAGAATCAGTCGATCTAGTAACGTCTGAATTGACTTAGCAACGGGTTCATCAAGGTAAGGCTCTCGGTAACTGAAGTAGACGAGCTTAGGATTAGTTTTTAGGGAGTAAATTGCAATTGAGTAAGGGCAAAGAACGAGGTTGTGGGGGTTTGCGCTGACAAGTTTATGGGATAAGTCAGCTTTGCAAAACTGAATTATTTCAGCGTTATCATAAATATTGCCTTTCCCTTTGATGGATTCTGCGGTGCGTTCAAGCATTTTTTGTGCATGCGAGGTAAAGCTTATGACCATTCCTTCTGCTTCAATGGCATCGGCTAGATTGAGTTTGGCATCTTCAAAATCCATCTCAGATTGATAGACAAAGGCAGGGCCAATTTTTTTAGGCTGTTCAGCTTGGGCGAAGTTGCAACCCAATAAAATAGCCAGCAGGAATAAGTGCATAAAATGCTTCATGTATGATCCTCTATATTCAGTAGTAAAGCCTGATTATAAGATAAATTAAATACTGGATAGCATTTATCAGTTCTACTTCTAACAGGCTCTAGAGTATGTCGCCTAGTTAACCGTTAAGCCATTGAATCTGATGCTCATTTGAAAACACTGATGCGACTATGAACAGGCTTTGTCTAATTATCAGTTTTATTGTACAGCACCGACAGAAGCTCCTTTTTTTTCCAGTATGCTCAATCGCCGACTCCTCCAACAGGTTGACATATTAGGCATTGAATCAGCCGTAGTAACAATGAGGCGGCCAGCGCCACTTTTAAAGCTATATAGCTTTATTCATCCAGCCCTTATTCATCCAGCCAAGGATCTCTATCCTTGTCCTTAACTATAAATTCACCCTCAATGGTTCGGCCACGCCGCTCCTGGTGAACACCTACGTCAACATCCATTGCACTCATAGCAGATGCCATCTTCGGCTTTATTCGGCGCATAAGCCAGCGAATAATCCCCCGTCGAGTCAACGGAATCAGACATAGAAAACCGATAACGTCTGTGACAAACCCTGGTGTGAGCAATAAGGCACCACCAAAAGCCAACGCTAGACCCTCTGCCATTTCCTGAGCGGGTATTCCACCTTGCATTGACTTCTGCTGGAAACGGAGAAACGTCGCAAGGCCCTGCTGCTTTAACAGCCAAGTACCCGCAATCGCCGTAAGAACAACCACCAAAACTGTAGGGAAAGCGCCGATAATCCCCCCCACTTTAATGAGGAAGTAGATTTCGACCAGTGGTACCAGAATAAACAGTAAGAATAGAGGCATAGGTGGAAAATGCGCTATTTACGACTATATTTCAAGAGCGCACACAGTTGACTTGACCGGTCGGTTATATATACTCAAATGATCGAAGCCTCCAAGAGCTATGCTATGAGCCTCCTTTTTCGCCAGCCGCTACTTCTTGCACTGCCCATTCTATGGCTTTTCTCTCTTAACCTGAACGCTGCCACGCGTGATCCAAGTGAGCATTTCTTTCAAGAATCTTTCGGTGACTACCAAGAAGAACTAGCCACTGCAAAAGAAGAAAATAAAAAAGGTGTGATGATATTTTTTGAAATGGACGACTGTCCTTTCTGCCATCGCATGAAGAAAAATATCCTTAACCAGCCTGACGTACAAGATTATTTCCGCCGCAATTTTCGGGTTTTTTCTCTTGATATCGAAGGAGATATTGAGATGACAGATTTTGAGGGAAAGCAGATATCCCAAAAAGATTTTGCTTTTCAACAGCACCGGGTTCGCGCGACTCCTGTTATTGCATTTTTCGATCTTGATGGTCAAAAAGTGATGAGTTATACGGGGGCAACCCGAGACACAAAAGAATTCTTACTTATGGGGGAATTCGTTGCGGAAGGGCATTACAAAAACTCCAGCTTCACAAAGTTTAAACGCGAACAGCGCAACTCAGGAAAATAATCAAGGCTAGTATAGATGTTTTTTTACAAAGGCTTGCGTAACTTTTTGCCTTTATTTATTTTATTTCTACCGCCAATGCCGGCGCTCGCAGATAATGAAACTGATAGACTACCTGAACCACTTACGCTAAAAGCCGCGTTAGCTCTAGCAACCGATAACCACCCCGATATTGCCCGCGAGTCCGCAGAGCTTGCACTGGCCGAAGCTGACTTAGCAGATGCCCAGGCCCAGAATGGCGTGAGTCTAGATTTATCGCTACAAGGGCGATACGTTGATCCTGCAAAAACCGTCCTTAATCAAGAAAACAATGATTCGCGCGCAACGCTTGTTTTGCATAAAACGCTCTATGATTTTGGACGCAGCTCAGAAAGTGAACACGCAGGAGAGATGCGGATAGTATCCCACAAAAAACGCCTTCAGCTTGCGAAAATCCGAAAACAAAAAAAGATTATGCGGCGATATTTTGATGTACTGCTCGCTGATTTAGAGTTTGCCGTTGCAGATGAGGCCAATTCGATTAAATTTGTTCGCTTTGATAATGCCAAGGAACGCCATGAACTCGGGGAAATTTCCGATATAGAGATCCTTTCGCTGGAAAATGAATATCAACGGCAGCGGCTCAAACGCCAACGCAGTGAAAACCGGCAGCGCCAGACACGGGCTCGGCTTGCACTCGCAATAAATCACCCTGATCAACTTTCAGTAGAACTGGAAATACCTATATTGCCTGAAAATAGAAGCCCTTTACCCGATTACAAGCCCTTACTTGAGGAAGCTCGCAAGCGCAACCTGAACCTACTTGCTATTGACGATACATTATTGTCCCTGCAAGCTACTCGCAAGGCCGCAAAATCAGAACGCCTACCTATACTTTACGTACAACTGAAAGCAGCGGAATATGAACGTGAATTTGGTGCCAGGGATCCCTTTACTGCGACCCTTGGCCTAGATATTCCATTATACCAAGGGGGCCGTACTCGCTCTTTGGAAATGAAAGTTAGCGCCCAAATTATGGCATTGAAGGCACGCCGCCAAAACGCCGACTATCATTTACGTCAGGACATTCTCGAAACATGGCAAACTATTAACACGCTATTGTTACAAACAGAACAAGCTGAGGTGCTTGGAGATTACCGTGATTTATACCTGGATCGGAGTCGCGCGCATTACGAATTGGAATTAGAGACCGATCTAGGAGACGCGATGACAGAACAGTCAGTGGCTCGTTTATTCAGTGCCCAAACAGATTTTGAACTCGCAATCGCACGCGAGACATTGGTGGAATTAACCGGAAACTCCACATATAGCGCCTTTGCCACCTCAAGCACGCCTCCCACTGATATGGAGCCTCCCTGATGCGTCCCCTCCTTATATCCCTTCTATTGAGTGTTGCCGCTACGGTGAACGCTGCAGAATTTCCAGCAGTGCTCGCATGGTCAGAAACCATCATACTCTCAACACCCTTGAGCGGAATCGTCAGCCATGTCTCAGCGAAAGTAGGAGACAGAGTCAAAAAAGGGCAGTTACTCGCGGCACTCGATTCACGACCTTACAAAGCACAACTAAAACGTGCTAAGGCTCAAGTAGAACACTCTAGAAGCCGTTTTAAAGATGCCGAACGGGAGTATCAACGTGCTCAAGAGCTTTTTGACCGCACCGTTTTATCTCAAACAGAGCTACAAAGTTCGGAGGTTGGTTTTACCACCCAGCAAGCAACATATCAGCGCGCAGAAGCTGACTTAAGCCTAGCTAAATTAAATCTAGAATACAGCCAAATCCGCGCGCCTTTCGCAGGCCTAGTTATTGAGAATAATAGCCAAGTTGGTGAGGTAGTCATTAATAAGCTTAAAGTGACACCTATGATCCGCCTTGCCCTCACCAGTCAAATAATAGCGAGCGCTTGGATTAGTTTTTCGGTAGCAACCACCCTTGAGGTAGGCATGGATATTTCTATCTTGGCCTCAGGAAAAAAGTACCCAGCGATTATCCACTCATTAGGCACCTCAAGTAGAGCGACACCCTCGGGATCCGAGACTCTTTTGGAAGCAAAAGCCACAGCCAATACGTTCACACAACTACCAAGCCGGGTTGCAACCATCATCACTCTCTCCAATTGATAGCCATGCAAGTACCGTTATAAAATAATCAAAATTTCCGCAAGGAGAACATCAACAGTCTTCACAGCAATCAAAAGTGTGAACAGCTATTCATCGAAAAGTGATGCGCCTCCTGTCACCCCGATAGCTAATTGAGCACAATGGGCGGACTGGGATGTATTATAAAGGACTTGTCTCAGACCGGTTCCTGGGGACGGCTGTCACCCCACATTGACGTAGCTGACAACCTACCAGGTTACAGAGGCCAAGGATCCTCTATACTTAATATTGTGGCATCAACCATAGGGAAAATGGGATATGGGGTTTACCCGGGTAAAAATTTCCAAACTATTGAGCCTGATGATACTGGCTATACTGCCTGCAGTGCAGGCTACTTCCCTGCTCTCTGAACAGACGCGCTTTCTCCAGGCTGAAAAAGCACTCAGATCAGGGAGCTTAGTCCGTTATCACCAGCTCAAAGATGAGCTAGAAAACTATCCTCTTGTTCCCTACCTGGAGTATACCGAAGCATCAAAAAATCTATCTGTTTCTAAGAAAATTGAGCATTTTCTTAGAAACAACTCGGACACCTATCTGGCGAGTAAACTACGCTTCCGCTGGCTGAAGTGGCTTGGAAAACACAAACGCTGGAAACAGTATCACTCAATATACCAAACATCTGACAGCACCCAACTACAATGCTACCACTTAAGAGCTGCTATCCATCAGAAACATGCTAAAGAAATTGTTGACGAGGCTTTAGCCCTCTGGATGACGGGTAAGAGCCAACCTGATGAATGCGACCCCGCATTTGAATACCTCTATAAACACAAACTTATCAGCAAGGAAACCCGTTGGCAGCGCATTGGTCTCGCGATGGATAACGGAAACTTATCCCTCGCACATCATCTTGCCAAAAAACTACCCAGTGCCTGGAAGGTCAATTTTAAGCAATGGATCAAAGTCCATAAAGCCCCCTTAAAAGGCTTATCCGTAGTCAAAAAGTGGAGAGATCGACCGCGTAATCGCGATCTTCTTATTCATGGAGTTAAGCGCTATGGCCGCAACGATATAAAAGAAGCCTGGGATCTATGGCGAAGTGAGCTAAAACCTCGTTTTAAGTTTTCAGATGAGCAAACCTATGAGGTAGAACGCAGCTTAGTATTGCGTGCCGCCTGGCAACACCTACCAGAAGCCGCCGACTGGTTTAAACACGTTCCCTCTGGAGTATTCAACCAGGAAACGCGTGAATGGCGTATTCGTACCGCCATTCGTGCTGAAAACTGGCAAGCTGTCATTAAGTACATTAATGGACTACCTAAACAAGAGCGCAATAGTGAAGAGTGGCGTTATTGGCATGCACGCGCTTTAGCCGCCACTGGCAAATCAGTTGCTGCAAAACTAATTTATACCCGTTTAGCGAAACATACGAGTTACTACGGTTTTCAAGCATCGGAAAAGCTCGGGCGGAATTATACTTTTACCAATGAACCCGTTATCGATGAAAAGGCGGCACGCAAGGTAAAGCTGCTGACCCAAACAGCAGCTTTTCTACGCATACACGAACTCGCTAAAATTGGTCGAGCAGACGATGCCCGCCGGGAATGGCGCTATGAAATCAACCGCATGTCTACGAAAGAAAAACGCGTAGCGGCACGGCTCGCCCATAATTGGGAATGGCATTTTACGGCTATTGTGACAACTGCTCAGGCAGGTCATTTTGCTGATTTAGACCTACGCTTCCCGCTACTTTATCAAGATGAAATAACCAAAGAAGCAAAGCGCCAAAGCTTAAACCCAAGTTTTGTCTATGGTGTTATCCGCCGTGAAAGCGCCTTCCGCGAATCAGCCGTGTCACCCGCAGGTGCGCTAGGGCTGATGCAAGTCATGCCACGCACGGCCCGTATGATGTCTAAAAAACTTGGAATGCGTAGATTATCACACACGCAAATTAAAACGGTACAATACAATATTAAGCTGGGAAGTCGGTATCTGCGCGAGGTTTTAGATAAGTACGATAACCATGAAATTCTTGCTACCGCCAGCTACAATGCGGGTCCTCATCGGGTAAAAAAATGGTTGCCAGAAGACACCGTCTTGCCCGCCGATATATGGGTAGATAGTATCACCTTTGACGAAACGCGAGGCTATGTGAAAGCGGTGCTGTTCTATAGCACTATTTTCGACTGGAAACTCGATAACAAAGTTGACCATACTCTTGAGCAGCGAATGCGCCCAATCATGCCCATTGGCCAGCTTACCCTAACAGAATCAACTCGCTAAGGAGTGGAGTTCTATGCAGGCTACTGACTAATTCACCCCATGCCCACCAATCTCTTCATATCAGGAATGCCTTAGAAAGGTTGGCCAGTCATCGTCCAAGGTCATAAATTTAAGAGAAAATATATACCATGGAGACGACTGGCCGCTTGGTCAATACCTTAATTGATCCAAGTTTTGGACTCTATCAAGACAGTGACTGAACCAACTCGTCATAAGTGACGCCCTTGTCATCTAGAACCCCCATCAACATATTGGTTGAAGCTTCCATTCCTTCTTTAGCATTAGCATGTTTAGCTTCTTCATCGAGTAACTGCTTATACAGCGGGATAACTGCATCCAGCGATTCCTTTTTAGGAACTTCACGATCAGAGTGATAGCCAGTGATATTTCCACTGTCGTCCACTAACGGAGTAACATGAGCTAGCACCCAATAATAATCACCGTTCTTGGCACGATTCACTACAAATGCGGAGATTTTTTTTCCGTCTGCAATGGTTTTCCATAACAAGCGGAAAACACTTTTAGGCATATCAGGGTGACGAACGATATTATGCTGAGCACCTAATAACTCATCATCGGAGTAACCAGATACCTCTCTAAATAAATCGTTTGTAGCGGTTATAAGCCCCTTTGTATCCGTCTCACTCGTTATCGTTCCATCGAACGTACGCTCGTTCCCAGTAAGGGCAGCATTTTCTGACATTTTTTTACCTCATATTCTCAATTAGTTAGCCATCACAACGTGGGGTCTCTGCTGCTAGCCATTGGCAGGGGTATTAGCTTGAAAATGATTATTAAAATCAGAAGAGGAATCGCTGCGTCCGACAATCAAAGCGCGCAGAATCCATTGCTTTTTTTTGCTAATTTTAAGTCCCTGTCATATCGTTAAACAGTACAGCATTATAGGGTAGACCCTAGCCAACTTAATTAGTTCACTATTTATAAGGTTTTTTAGTCATAAAAATATTATGGTATTTGACAGTCATGTGTGCAACAACGAAACTGGCCTTGGTCAGAACCTTTAATAGGCACTACTAATGAGCAATCAAACAACGATAGAAGAGAAACTAAAGAGCGCACTACAGCCCTCCTATCTAGAGGTGCTCGACGAAAGTCATATGCACAGCGTTCCTGCGGGCGCAGAATCACACTTTAAGGTCACTTTGGTTACAGAGCAATTCGCGGATTTACCACTGATCAAGCAACATCGGCTAATCAATGATGTGTTAAAAGAAGAGCTTGCAGGGCAGATTCACGCGCTAGCATTACATACCTATTCTCCGGCACAATGGATAGAGCGCAACGCTCCCGCGCCGGAATCACCTCAATGCCACGGGGGAAGTAACGTGTAGTATTGGGGCTAGATTAGAAGGTCACCTCTCCTTTCTGGCTAAACGGTAATTTGAACGCTTTATTCACGATACCTACTTTGCCGGATAAGCTGTATGTCAATGACTCACCACTGGACAATTTAGTTAATTGTTTAAACAAGCCCAGCAAGTTACTCACCACGTCCACATTCACCACTGCTTCCTCATAGGGAGCAATGGTGACCCGGCTCGAACTTACTCCTTTAGCAAAATCTTGCCCGTTTAGCTTGACTGCATAATTCAAACCACGCAATGGTAGGCTAAAGTCATTTGGGTTTTTTAGGCGTAACGTTAATATAAAGCCCTGCTCCAGTAAGCCCATTCTTGAAAATTTTATATCCGTCAAAGAAACAATCGGAGCTTCCGGGCGTGAGCCAAGCACCGAACAAGCCACAGTACTTTGCAGTATTACCACGATTAATCCAAACGACTTAAAGTAAGACATTATTTCTATTGGGAAAAATAATCTGCTAGAAATTTCTCAAAAGAGAGGCCGTTACCCGCCTCAATCAGCAAGGCCTTCTCGCGTGAATCCCGTACCTGCTGATTTCGGTACTCCAAAGCCTCATTTCCCAAGGGTCGCTGGGTAAAATGATCAGCGACTTTTTGAGATTTACGCATTGCAAAATCAAAGAAACTCTCTTTATTGCTCACCATCATATCAATCATACGTGTTGAAGGAATCAGCCCTGGATCAGAAATTTTATCCTGCTGACGTTGCCAGGAATGGGAGTATGCGTTTGTCGCATGGCTTTCATCCAACCATAGGCAAATCTGCTCCATATCATCGAGAAATTTACAGGCCCAATCACGTAATTTAATACGCCCTTTTGGGGTAGACAGTCTCAACTGAGGATCTCTTCCACAGTGCGCCACCAAGCCCAGGTTTTCATTAATCATACTGACCTCATTGGCATCGATAGGCGGACTGGGGCGCAGTAACGAACAGACCACCATCGCCTCTAAAAAGCACATTTGATCCTCACTCACGCCCAGAGGTTCAAAGGCATTTACATCAACTGATCGCAATTCAATATATTCAATGCCTTTTTGTTGCAACCCACGCACGGGCTTTTGCAAGCCATCGAGTACTGCTTTGGCTCGGACAGAACTGTAATATTCATTCTCGATTTGTAACTGGTTAGCATTAAGCTGACGATATTCCCCATCCACTTTTACGCCGATTGATGCGTACACAGGGCAAGGTGTCTCCATTGCTTTTTCCAGGCTAGCAACAAACGAATCGAGACTGTCGTAGCACACCTTAACGCCGGTACTGCCTTCCTTGCTATTCTGATAACCGATGTCACCAAGGCGCAGCGAGGTTGCAAAAGGTTCGTAATAAGTGTGATGACCAAAATACTCAAGCGTCGTCGGCTCTCCATTCAAAAACGACTCACAGACCGCTGGAGATGCACCATAGAGATATGGAACGAGCCAGCCGCAGCGCTGCAAATTACGTACCATTGCCATATAACTGGTTGTACGAAAAGCTTTCGGATCTGAAGCGTCACCCTCTATCGTTTGATAAACCTGCCAAAAACGCGGGGATAACGAAAAATTAAAATGCACACCTGAAATTGCCTGCATAATTTTCCCATACCGGTAACCCAAACCTCGCCGATAGACGGTTTTCATCATCCCCGCATTGGATGATCCATAATCAGCAATAGGAATGCTTTGCTCGCCATGCAACACGCAAGGCATACTCGTCACCCAAAGTGACTCTTCGTCTAAATTAGAGTAAACCCAACGATGCAGCTCATCGAGTTCCGCCAGTACTGATGGGATTGTAGAATGAGGGCGGGTAATCAACTCCAACTGCGCCTCGGAGTAATCAGTAGTGACTTGCGGATGGGTCAGTGCCTCCCCTAAGCCCACAGGATGCGGAGTCAATGCGATAGAACCTGCTTTATTCACACGCAGGCTCTCTTTTTCAATTCCAATCAGGCTGTCACGTAACAAATCTGCAGCACCATGATCTTGCAAAGCCTTAAGGCGGCGGTCTAAATCAGAGAGCTTGATATCAAATTCCTGAATTCAAGAGAAGACGCCGGACTATAGCGAACATATATAGAGCCGTCTAATTTCCCGTAAAGTCAGTACACACATGCTTCACACTCGGACTCATCATGAGAAACGAGAATGAATCTAATTACGTGACAAAAGCATCGCAGGCCTCTTCAACTAGGGGTGATAACAATCGCGCGTTATCGCCCCTAGCAACCTACGCTGACCTAAACCAATTTAGTTTGAGCGCGTACCTGACCAAGCTCGAACATAATCCACATACATCGTCGCAGGCAAGAGGTCATCACTGATGAGTCTATTGTCAAAACCGTCAAGGTGCTGGCCATTAGTCCAGCCTGAATCCCAACCACCGAGATTATATGAAAGCAATAAATACGCACCAATATTCGGCACGTTTTCATTATCAAACGTATCCGTTACTACGCCATCGATATAAAACGTAAGACGGCC
>JAULBP010091949.1:0-12072 GCA_032355345.1 Lepetodrilus pustulosus | reverse complement strand
TGGGGTCCACATCTGACCCAGCCTTATATCCGAATCCGCTCTGTATCGAACAGCCTTATATTGAGGGGGCACTGTATGTTACGTATATTAACATTTAAGTGATGCACGATTTCACAGGACTCTTTGTTAACTATATCATAATTCCAAGGTAAATACATGGTATATCTGATCATTTAGATAGGGAACTATTTCGCAAGACTCTTTATTAAACAGACGATTCTATTTTCAGAATCTGAAGCTCTGAGTGTGTACAGGATATCTGCAAAGACAGAAGACATAAATGAAATAAAGGCTGCATTTAATATGGGTAAGTCAAAACAGCAATACCTAAATGTTTTGCAATTAATTCTAATTACTCAAATCTATACTGAAATACTACTTTAATATATTTTTCTCAAAATGGATTTTTAAAATAGTATTTTTTAAATAATCAATCAAAATGTGATGATGCTGTTTCTGTCGTGGCTCACCTCGTTACCTCCCCTGTTTCCAGGCGACTCCAGTCAGTTGAACTTGTCGTCGTACAACGTGCACTGCATTGCGGGTGCTCTCAAGAAGTATCTGCGCGAGTTGCCCAACCCTGTCATCCCCGTAGAGCTCTACAGTTCTTTCATTGACACAGCCAGTGAGTACAGCCTACAGTCAGATCTCCATACACATGTATTGTCGCATTTAGGGGAAATATATTGAATTAATAAATTAATAAAAAAATTAATTGAATAATTGGTGTGCATTGTTCTAACTGTACAGTGTTCTACATTCGTCGCAAATGGGTGAAAGATTCCGGCAGTGTCGTTAAACTCCACAATCAATCAAATCAATTGGTGTCCTAATGGTGTACAGTGTCCTAATGGTGTACAGTGTTCTAATGGTGTACAGTGTCCTAATGGTGTACAGTGTTCTAATGGAGTACAGTGTTCTAATGGTGTATGGTCTTTGTTGCAGAAAATAAGACAGCGACCTCCAAGTCTCTGCTGGACCTCGTGGATGACCTGCCCGCAGCCCACAAGTCCACGCTGGCATACCTGATGGGTCACTTCTGTCGGCTGTGGCGCGTCCAGCATGAGTCGGGAGTGGTGGACGGTCTGGACAAACTCTCACACGTCTTCTGCCACATCCTCCTCAGACCGCCCTGGGAGAAAATCATGTAAGTAGTCCCCAAGTGTCGAGGCAATATGTACATATTATGAGAGTACCTACAAGTAAAAGGTGTTACGATTTTGTCGGAATATGTACATATGCAGAAAGTACCTCCAGGTGGTTGTTGTAAAAATGTCTAAGATTTTAATCTGCGATCTGATGGATCGACTGTCAGTATGAGTACATGAGGGATGTAATGGTGTTGTGCATTCATGAGAAAATAGATCATTTGGCGGGCAAAATCATTTAAATATGGAGGTTAAACTTAAAGATGGATTTGCTTTTGAGTAATATTCCTATTATTCTTTTTTTTTTAAATTTATTTAATTTCTTTTTCTTTATTTGTGGTTTAGAGCAACTTTCAAGATGTTTCCACTTATGTAATGGCTTGTGCAAATATATATGAATATCTTGTAAAGATTTTACTGAATGATGAACTCTGGACGTCTAAAGACTTGTTCCATTGTTCCTTCTTACCCATAATGTCTTCTTTATGACAAATTTCAATAGTTTATTATTAATTTCTTTCAGAGAAATTGTGGAAAACACGAAAACGCACATAGACATTTTTGAGGAGTTGTTGAGAAACGGCAACTGGGGCGAGGTGATCCCTCCGATCCCATCACCGCCGACAGTACCGCCGCGGACCCGCCCCGTGGAGCACCATGGCAGCGTGGTGTCGCCACTGTCTCCGGAGGAGCGTACCAAGGAGGCGGAGTGGTACTGGGGCGACATCCTACGGGAGGACGTCAACGAGAAGCTGCGAGACACGCCCGACGGAACGTTCCTGGTCCGCGATTCCGCCACCCCCGGGGACTACACGCTTACACTCAGGTGGGTCTTGCATCAGATCAGTTCGTTGTGTGACACATGACTAGGTATCGTAGTATGTAGGTGAAAGATCCCCCCTGCATTGTTAAACAAAACAATTGTTCACTCACTCGCTCATGACTAGGTATCTGCAAGATGTCACGTACGCCTTTACCATTGAACTGTGCATGTACCTTCTGAACTTGCAGAAATTGTGTCATGTGCTATAATAATATAATGCAATGTCATAATTATGGCAAATGATCATAATACAGTGGCCGCACGATAAAATGCTGTAGTTGGGGTCCATGACATACCCTCCACGTTATAGTACCCGCCTTATACGATATTACAGGGAAATAACGGGAAAAATGTGATCCACGTCTGACCCTGCGTTTTATCCGTATACCGGTACTTGCAATGCTCAAAGCTCTACGTATACGCTGTCCAGCCTATTGGGTATTCTTATCACACATCTGTGTATTTGTTGTGTTCAGGAAAGGCGGCAGTAACAAGCTGATCAAGATCTACCACAAGGACAAGAAGTACGGCTTTGTGGAGCCTCTGGAGTTCAACTCCGTGGTTGACCTGATCCAGTTCTATCAGAACACGTCGCTGGCCATCTACAACCGCACGCTGGACATCAAGCTGCTCCACCCAGTCACTCGCAGTATGCCGGTGAGTGACCGCTGTCCACCGCTTGACTGGTGCTTGACCGGTACCTTGGTTAGACCAGTGCTTCCTTGTCTGGTACTTCGATGTTGCGTATGGGTGGAATATTCCCGGTGTAACATAAAACTATAATTCGCTTACTGGTAATTTAATGTAAAGGATGTCCTCTACTTTGATGTCAAAGATAACTGGTACTTTAGCTCTCTCCCTGCTGCAGGCAACCAGAGATGCCCTAAAGAGCAGTGTCTGCACCAAATCCAGCAGGGGAGGGTTAATGTCAAATGTGGCCAGTACTGTGTCATCCATTATTCACATGTCTGATATTCTTCATGGAAACTGCAAGTTATCCTTGTCCTCAAAAACCAATATTGACTTAATTGAAAATGTCAACTAAGGCTAGTCTGATGATTCAATCTTCGTCAATATGGCCGATATTTGACAAGGCTGTCGTCATCTTATTCAGGGTGACACTGGGATGACGGAGGACGTCAGCAAGGAGGTGACGAACCTGATCGCCATCAACAAGGACTACCTGGATAAGACCACCAACTACGACAAGCTGTATGAGCGGCACTCCAAGACGTCGCAGGAGCTACAGATGAAGCACCAGGCTCTGGACGCCTTCAAGGAGACGCTGCTGGTGTTCGAGGAGCAGATGGAACTCCACAAGCGCTTCTCTAAAGAGGCCCAACCACACGAAATCCAAAAGTAAGTCCCATCATCCATGGCAAAAGATTTCGAAGAGGTTATTATTTTTGCTGTTATTTTTTATCATTATTTTTATTATTATCATCATCATTATCTCTATTCATTGTTGTCGTCACAAATGGGTGAATGGTTAATAGAGTTTAACATCACTGCAGGAATCTCTCACTATTCATTGTTGTCTATTGTCGGTGCTTTGAACATGCCTAGATGAGATTTAGTGCACTGCAAAATGTACATGGTTTCACGATTATTATTTAACTATGTAGTAATTTATCTGTTAACCCTTTTGCAGACTACACGAGAACCTGGAGTTACTGAAGTCCCGATGTTTGGGCATCCAGGAGAGCAAGAGTGGCCTTGAAGTGGACATCAACAGGAAGTCTAACTACAACCGTGTGCTCATCAGCGAAATGAACAGTTTAAAACCCGAGATAAAACGCTTGTATAGGCAACGGGAGCAGCTTAAAAAATGGCTGACTGATCGCGGCAAAACTGCTGACTTGCTCGACAACCTGTTGGAAGGAAAGAAAGAAACGTGAGTAACGAACAACCCTTGAGATTTATCCGTAATATTAATTTCAGTGGCTCATAGTAAAGTCGTGTTGCATGACTCGCTCACGCTGACCCTGTTGAACGTGTAGCTAGGTAGTACTGCCATCTGCATGGTTGTAAAGGACGTGTGATGTCTCTGTTTAGCCCGGTGGAGCCCGTCGCAGAGCCCGAGACCAGCCACCCGCTGTACGACGAGTCTCTCTGGCTGGTTCCATGTAACAGAGACAAGGCCGAGGACATGCTGAAGAAACGCCCCGACGGAACCTTCCTCATTCGTCCCAAGAAGGAGGAGGGCAACGTCCATGTCTTGTCCATAATGTAAGTACATATGTCCATAATGTAGATGTCTCCCCGTTATGTCGTCGTCACAAATGGGTGAAAGATTCCACAGCTGTGTTAAACTCCATAACCATAAAGTAAGCGTCTATTTGTAGACTCTCCGTGATGTTTACAATATGATTTCTATTTCGATACTTACTCTGAAAATAAATGGAATATCCCTTCTCAATTCCCTAAATCAGTCATTATTCAAGTTGCATTTTTTTCATCAAATGCTTTTGTTTTGAATCACGCAGCACGCAAAAACAGCCAATTGGCTGACAAGCTGTAATACAAACTCAGCCCCAAACTCCCCCATTTATAAAGAAATAATTACAAAATAAGAAATATGTAAGCAAACTAACTTTCAAAGTGGATCTTAACACCAATTCAAGCAAGACAAGTTTCTGTTGTAAATGTCCTTCAATTGTATGAATACCTATTGATCATGGAAACTTTCCTTCTATATTTCAGGTGTCGTGGTAAGGTGGGACATTGCAAAATATTTCATAGTGCCACTGGGTATGGCTTTGCTGAGCCATACTTCAGCTTTCCGTCACTCAGAATCTTGGTGGCACATTATCACAATGTATCGTTATCCGAGCATAATAACGACTTGGACGTCTGTCTAAAGTTCCCGGTCCGGACAAACGCCCAGTCGGAACAAGTGTACTTACGAATGCATACGCCTTGAAGCAGTCTCTGCCAGTGTGACTGGACTCGTGTGTGTGAATGATGCGTAGTGTGCTGGTCTGGACCTCCTGATTCCTGCTGAGCGGTGGCGCGTGTCGTGAATGACCTCCTGTGAATGACCTCCTGTGGATGCCGAGGAGTCTGCTGCAGGACGGCCTCCGAGGTGTCGGGGGCTGGTGTTCCGAAGGTGGAGGGAATGTTGGAGGAGAAAGAGAAGACGTACGTGACTGACGTGTTCGCAAGCAGCTACGAATGTTGCAGCAATATTGGGAAATGTCTGAAAGGAGGACTAGATGAATGGAGAACGAGAGAGACTAAGTGTTAAGGAGGAAGGTTTACTACTGCCTTGTGTTCAGACAGCAACTATCTCAGACCGGATTCTAATCAATCTCGTCGCGACCACGATACACCAACCACTCAGGAGGTGGGGCTGGTGGCCAACTATTGTGATATTCACGCAAGAATTCAAAACTATTTTTTACTACAACCTGCTTTCAAAAGTATTTTGCTGACTGATATGACGTATACGAGCTGTGTCGCCCTCATGACAATTACCATACATCTGTGTGATCGAGGAACGGACGAACACTTTTAGAACCTGTATCCTGACTGTCTGCGTACGTGCGGACGGACGGATGTCCTGGCAGACGGTGCGCTGTCCTGTGTCTGGAGGTTGTGATACACTGCTACTAATCCTCCAGATTGTTCACCGACGCCTGCAATGTGGTGTCGTGTTCCGACGCCGTTCTACCTTCAGGGATGCATGTGAAGTCGATCCCCCGCGGGACTGTCGTATAGTCATGGCTACAGTCTGTCCACTTCCTGTCCACGTATTTATTGTTCAGTCTGCCCTATGGGTCCGATCTGCATCCTGATTAAATCTTTTTTGTGTGTTCCGGACTATTTTCTCCGAATCTGTTGCTGTCTTTGTGATGTGTTCTGGAAACTGAAACTGTTGATGCTTAAGGCAGCTTGTTGTGCAGCGTATGGCACTCTGGCAGTAACCATGGAGATGCCATGGCGATGACACTGTGACTGACGAACATCCTCGTAATGGCAATGTTATCCATGTTCTGGTCACGCACAAAATGGCAGAATGTGTAGTTAGCTTTATACGATGCAAGCAGAACATTGCTGTGATCCTGAAAGTAATGTTCTGGTTGCGATGACGGAACTACTTGTGATCAGATGGTGGTTAGTGGAGGCAGTAGCAGCGTGAAATGTGTCGGCCATCTTGAAATCCTAATTTTGACTTCAGATAAAACTAAATTGAATTCCTGGTAATTGACCATGAGAAAGATATTTGTAGTTTTAGAAATATCGAGATGAATAATGTGCAAATACAATAGTGCTAATTAATCCTAAAAACTTTGTTTTGAACAAGTATGTTTCGTATATATTTTTTACAGTGCCACAGAAACTTGTTCCGCTTCTACAATGTTCTGCTTGACATTAAAAACAAAGAGTAATACACTGTACTGGACTAAAATGGCAAGAAGGTCCCAGAAGCCAAAGAAACATTTGCTTAAGTTTGTTGAATTTGTATTGATTGTTGATTTGCATGAGGGAAACACTTGCCATATCAAATTTCTTAAGTTATAAGTCGACCATACTGCATGAGCAGATGAACTTGTATTTATTAATTGAACTTGACAAAGTAACTGTTTTATTTAACTTTTAAATGTATAGTTAACATTAGCTCAACTTAGCTAATTCGATAGTGGTGAATTAGAATTTAACTTAAAGAAAATATATTCTGTCATCCATAGAATTTGATTTCTACTGGATCAAATATTTAAAAATTGTGATGCATTTTCATATTTATTTTGTTTGTATCAAATTGTTCTTTTTATTAAAAAATAATAAAAAATAGTATGTGCAACTCACAATGGACATGGTATAAATACTAACAAATTTGCTTCAATTTTCCTAAGAATTTCTGATCATATTTGCATAACTAATTGTTGAACGCTGACTGCATGGTTGTCGCTGAATTTATTTCGCCAGCTTTCTAGTTTTATAACACAATTTTGAGTATATTTATAAGCAATTAATATTCATAAGATTTATTAAGAAAATATATATTTTTACTTTATTCTGAACGTCTTTTTTTTTTAACTAAGTTTTATATGGGTGTTGAGATTAATGAAGCAATCACAGATTTGTAATATATTCTACAAAAGGTAATTAAATATACATGTATTTATCTTTTTACATATTCAAACTAAATGTGTTTGCTTTAACTTTCTATTAACATAGGTTTCATATTTGTATTTTGAAAATAAGAATTGTGCTAAGGGTAAACATGCATCTCTTGTTGAGAACAATAATAAGTAGAAAAATCCACATCACATATTAACTAAATACATCATTTCAATCCTGCTAAATAATTTTGTCATTGAAATCAGTGACTATTAGGTGTAGGGTATAGAAATTAGCTCAAACTATTGATTACATGATTTATAAATTCGTATCTGATCTTATTTGCCAAAAGCAAAAAGAATGCATATTCTACAAAATTGTTCGTTTTTCAAATACATGTACTGTATTACATTTATGGTACTTGCAGCTTGAAGTTGCCAATTTATCTAATGTTTGAACATTCATTTGAAATTTTTAATTGGTATTGCTGTTATGAAGACATTATATAAAGATCTCTTAAATACGTAATCCAAAAAGTTTAGCTTAATTTCTTACTAAATATATATACACTGTATTTAGAAATGGGGAAAGAAGTATAATATTCTGGTTAAATTTCAGAATGCATCTATGGAGAGCAATCGTTATAAGAGTAAGAATTATATGTTAACCCTTAGGCTTGTGGTGCAGTTGTCTCATACAAGTGTTGAATGAAAGCAACTGTTGTTCATATGAAGAAGAGTTAATGTACGGCTTATTGCCACCTCTAGTCACCTCTCATGTGGTCCTCATCCTCAGCAAAATGTGCTATAGATATCCACCCTGGAATCCTGAATGAACTTGTTCTATACTTTGTTGTGGGAGACTCTATGAATTGAAAGAAGGGGTGTTAGTGACAGTTATTGTCATCCACCCCCCGATTTCCTCAGTGGATTCTCCCAGTGCTTATTGTTTTGTGAGGTTCAGTGAGGGAGTTATCACTACAATGTACATAGCATTATGACTGTATGTCTGCAGGATTTCCCGCATTGTGCCTCAACCATGATGTACAGGTCTCATGATGATGTTGATGATGATAATAATGATGATACATTAAACAATGTTGGAATAATTCTCATAATCTTTGTCTATTTATTTCTTGGCAATATTTGGGACTATGAATCTTCATGAAGTGATTATAAAGTGATGATAAAGTGCGTATTCATGCTCAAAGACTTGCTCTTAGCGCTACATTCAGTGGTTCACTGTGCACACATTTAACAGTGAAATGTTCATACTGCCCACACTAACAACAGTATGCATCAGATTACATTGCTCCTCAATAATAATGTTAACACTAGACACAAATTTCTTATGACTTTTGGTCCCTGGATCCTGGTTATTTCAGACAATAACACAATTTCCTGGTCTCATTTCTGCATGCTGAAGGACCACCGCCATGCAATGCAGCTCTGATTGCCTAACACTGTCACAGACTAAGTATCAATCAGCACTACAGAAATACATTTATGAGTTTCCTTTGACAAAGCCTCCTTGAACAGTTAAAGTTCAGTAAATTATTCAGTCAGTATCAGCCACATAATTTGTCAGATTGTCACAAGAGTGAAAACACATTCCGATAATAGTGATAACAGTTATGCTACATGATTGTCATACTAGTGATAGCACATAACAACAGGATAATTGCACTAGGAACATGTAACTAGGAATTGTTATATTTGTAACATGTTGCTGTACACAATTGCCGCAATTAATAGCACTTGTGACTACAACACTGTCATACTATTAATAACATTAGTAACTACAGAATTGCCATACTTGTGAGAACACTACTTCAGTAACATGTTACTACAGAATGCATGTTTTTACTCACAAGCCTGTCCTAGTGATAACACTATTCACCAACTACAACAGGATAATCACACTCACTAGGAACACATATACTACAGGATCGTCGTGGTTATGACTATATGAATGTTATCCTACATGTATGTATAACACTGACTACAAGACAGTGTCAGACAGACAGAAGATTTATTCTCATAAATGTTCTTGTCACACCATACTATATAATGGTACAGAATTGTCAGCAGTAACAGACTGAACATGCGTATTGGTTAAAGATGTGTTCAGTAGCTCATCATTAAGTTTTGGTTGAAATTAAAAAAATATTGCTACCTTGCTGCAAATAATCAAATTCAAATTATGTTGTTTTTAAACCTTTTATAACCAGGATGAGTTCTTTTCTTGTATCCCCTTGTTGGTGAGAGATGCCATACCCTATGTCCTAATGATGAGGTACCTGCTCATAAAGTATTGATGTTCTTCCTATAATACTTACAGCCCTGGTAATGGATTCAAATCCGTCACGACATTAATCTTGGTGCAAATACATCCAGAAATACATCGTACTTCCTTTAATACGTTATTTTCTAGGAAACCTCGGACATAATTACAAGATGAAATCGTCTAATTTCTGAGTAACGTGTATATGTAAATGGTAAGTGTATGTCTATATGCGTGCAACGCCGTCAATTTCTACTCTGCTGGCCTTTTTACGAGATAGTTTACTTGTTGAGATTTGTTCTTCCTTTTGCTGTGTTGTGGCAATCACCAAATGGAATCATAAATACCAATGCTTATTGTGATCTTCCTTGTTATGCATGTATACTGGATGTTCTGGTGTAACCAAGTACATGGAAGCTATAATTATATGTTTGGCATCAAGTAATATATAACAAGAGCGCACAGAAACGTGGCCGCATTGAAAAGTATTAGTTTCCTTATTTAAAAATAAATAATATATATTATTCTTTTTATTATAATCATATTGTTATTATTATTATTATTATTGTTATTGCATTGTTATTCCATTGTGAAAATTACGAGCTTCATAATGAATACTGCAAAGAGGCACCAATTAACGCATTTGAAATTAGTTTTTTGCAATTTAACGAAGACTGAAGTTACACACGATCTATTAAAGAATTGGAATTAGTGAAACTCGTTGATGCAAATTCTATAGATAAATGGAAAAGGAATATATACATGATAATGTTCAATCTGTTGGACGACTTGACTACTGTTTGTTATACAAATCACTGCCTTGAAACATGTGGATGTCTGGATGGTGTGCATACAGTCTTTCCCGAACATACAGTATACATGTACTAGTATCACACTTCATATTAACATACCAGCATACATGGTGCGCAGCAACTATGTTCAAAATTTGGTGTTAACACTCATTATTATTCGAGCGAAAGTTGAGGTTGGATGCAATGTGAAGACGCATGCAACCACTCTTCTGTATGCGTGTTGTAATCGTCATGATCAGTATACACGGTATATATACCGGTACCTCATTTTCCAGTTCTCTCTCACAGATAATTATCACATTTTTATTTCCAGTGTAAGGTGCGGGTAAAAAGTACACTTGAACTCCAAAGCATAAATCATTACGGAACTCGTTTATCTATATGTGCCACAGATAAAATGGTCGCTGCCTCAGCGAACTTGCATCAATAAAAAATGTGGTATGTTCATAAATTCCTTGGTGTCTTGGCCACCTAATGTAGGCCTATAGGCCCATGCCATCATCTGTGCTTGGTTTTCAATCTGGGACATTATTTTAAATGTTGTTTGAGGTAAGAATTAGGGTTGACGAGTTATCCTCACGCAGCAAAGAAGTACTCCAGCGGTAGTATTTGTATTGTAGTGTTTCTGGAAAGCATGTGAAACCCTACATATTAATAGTTCCTTAGCCGTTAATGTATACACATATATTAACTCTTCTTTTAGTATTGTGAGCGTAGATGACATCGTTGCAGACAACATAGGCATATCCCAAAATTACAAGTTCGAATCATATATATGGTATCCACTCACTCAAAGATTGTTTACCCACGAATGTGTAGGAGTTAATGCACGAAAACTGTATAGTATTCTTGAACGTAAAACGTTTCGTAGGTCATAATCCTTGTGGTTTCTTCCTTTTTTTACTGTTAACAGCAGCAACTGCTATAATCTTTGGTATGATCGTTGCGGCAAGGTGGATGAATATTAACACTTTGATGTTTTCAGAGTCGGAATGGCAAGCAATTAAATAATTTGCTACATGCTAAGCACATATCGACCAAGAATTCTGTGATAAACAATAGTAATTTTGTAGGTATCCTAGTTTATCCGAGCATCCGTGGCAATGTAAACCCTACGACCCCGCGGATGTTTCGTATAGGCCGCATCACGACGTTCCAGCTTTCGTCCAGCGTTCTGAAATGTACAGAATACATGTAGTTTCTCCTGGTAGATAAGCAGATTTCATAGACGACTGATGAAGTATGAGGTATGGGTTGCTGTTCTCTCTAACAAGGTACTTTATCCGCCACAAGGCCCACCCTAATAGACCCGTAGAGTTTTGGAGAACGCAGTGGTATATGACGGAGGTATACACATGTATATACGACTCCAAACTGTAATGCAGGTTACAAAGTCTGTGTTGTCAGCCTTCTGCGCGTAAAGTAGGCTACTAGTGTATAGAGTAATAGTGAGTGTGGAATATTGATTGTTTTATATATAATGGAAGATACATACTTTAGAGTAATTACTTTTTTTATACATCCATTCACGCGTATTACGCTCTACCAAATACACTCAATCATTCAAATTATGGAGAAAAACAATTATTATGATTATGTCCGCTTTCCATCGCTCTATTGTATACAAAATACCACTGCACCCCCACGATAATGTGAATTTTTAACTAACTGTCTTCAACGTGTATTTCTCGTTTCTATATAATAGTCATACAAAGGGGCATGACTCGTCTATGCTTTCCTGGAATTCAAAGTGGTAAGACTCCATTTCTGAGAATTCCTTCACAAATCTGTTGATGCTTCAAAAAGAAGATAATTAGTAGTTCGTCGCACTAATTTATGATAACTATCAAGTGTTTGGGAATAAGTAACAACTTTTGGGTGTACAAATCAAACGTAAATAGTCTCAGACAGAAATTCGTTTGGCCATTATCTAGGCCAATCA
>JAULBP010091938.1:0-12076 GCA_032355345.1 Lepetodrilus pustulosus | reverse complement strand
GTCTGGAGCCCGTAGTGTTTTGTATGAAAACCCAAACCATGAAGCGAATGCACTGAACGTATGCACAGACTGGTTTCCATGTTCATATTTCCTACAACCCATTCAGCCAAGACAAATAGCGTGTTGTATTGAGTATTCAAATGTATTGGATCTTGAACGTACCCCAGGGCTGTGTTCAGGCTGCACTACATTTCACTACAAAGTGCCACATAGTGCTACAGTAGCCATTCAGCCAACACATGGTAGTACTACGTAGTACTACTTAATACTTCAGCTTTTGAGTCAGTGGTGTTTTGTAGGAAAACCTAAAGCGTTACGTGAATGGGGTGGACGCATGTGCAAACTGATTAGTTACTAGTTTTCTACAAACTCGTTCAGTTTGTAAAAAAGTAGTGTATTCAAATGTAGTGCAACCTGAACACAGCCCAGTTTCATCTTTAGGCTTGTAATACATAGCTTTTACAAACGCTCATGACACCATAACTTACTGATTTGAAAATATTCTATTGTACAGAGCCATTTCTATGATCTATTAATTATTTTATATAACTTAGTTTTTGCAATCAAGATGGGATTTCATGTTAAATATTCATCAATATTTCTTACCCTTTCTTGAACCTTTCCATTTACCAATATGCCGGTACTCACACAAATAAGAAACTATGCATGTATATTAATTTGGTTTACTTTTCGTTTAGAGTGACATGAGCCAAAAAAAATAATAACATCAATCTTGTCGGCCATTTTGTTTTGATTCTTTTATTTGTAATATCTTTTCAACAGGAAGTGACATTTTACACATGGCATAATTCTAAAATAATCCCGCTGCGACAAAAAGGACTAATTCAATCTACTACACGTGGCATGTCACAAGTTTTTGTATTACTAGTATTTGATTTTTATTTTGCTATGTCTTTGTTAATGCTACATCGTATAACATTTTTAAAGGCACTCTTCTAATATTATTTACTTTTAAGTTTGTTGATTACGTTGAAACCATTTGATTTCCACTCATATCTATATTAGAAATGCAATTTTAACATGCTAGACATGTAATTTTTGCAAGTGTAAAACAATGGTATGAAATCAGTTATTTGTGTTTATGGTCGTGTAAATGGAAGTTGGATTGTAAGGAAATAATTTATTCAGAATGTACATAGTATATTTTTGTTGTACATATTTACATGTTATTATGTAAAGATATTAAATTGTTAAATGTAACACTTTTGCTTCTTTAGTAATACCAGAACATTTGTGCGGTTGATAGCTGTATGAATTAATTGTAGCCTTGGATGATAGAGGATATCATGTCATGTCTAGTATCTGGGCTACAATATGGGTGAAAGATGCCCATAGAGATGTTAAAAGTCCATAATCACTGGATTACCACTGTAATCTTGTGTTTCTGGGTTTTTTACAGACGAAAACCGTTGTTTATTTATTGATATTCACAGGATTTTGTTCACCATCTTGAACACCTTTCATTCAGGGGAAAAGTAAAACAGTGCCTTTTGCTTTTTGTCATAATTGTAATGAAGAAATTTTAAAGATAAAATTGTCAGAGAAGGGAAAATATCTCGGTTTGACATGCATGAAATATTGGGATGCAGGTTACACACACCTAATGTGGGACTAACGTATTTGGGATTTATAAGTTTCTTGGCATTTTACTCAAGGCAAATGGTTTTTGTTGGCATGATTGTATATATTATATTGCTGTAATAATCTGTAATATATCAGTATTTTTGTCTGTGAATTTATGAAAATAAATTGTCTGTAAACCATGTTGGGCATTATGTATTTATTTACACTAAGAGCCAGTCTGACTTTGTTCTTTAATAACGGGGGCTGAGATTACGAAACTTTCTGAGTACGATTCCAAATTCTGAGTTGAGCATGAAATCATACTCGAGAAAAGATTCGTAATCTCGGGGCTTCCCAGTGAAAACCAACGTCGGAAATGGTAAAATAGTTATATTGCTACACTCTAAAATAGAATCTACATAATTCTAGAGATCACTGAACCATGTTGCTGAAGCTATTGTATATGTGACATCGCTAAGCAGTTACGTAAAATTTAATGATCCGAAACAATGAAGAATTTCTAAATGTCAATAAGCTCCAATGACCCGTAAAGAACTTGCAGACATACTGGAAGAACGACACCATATTCTTCAAGTAAAGTTCCAATTTTTGATACAAAGCTTCCCCAATTACATATCTACCGTCCCTTAATTTATTTTGTTGAGTATATATAAAACAGCATAGGGAACACTGCCCAAGATTCATTCACCATTGATTAGCTTCGTAAAACAGAATCTACAGCATCATGCACATGTTATCCATGTTGAAGATTGACATAATTTAAGTAGAGCTAAGAGTATAATAAGTAGGTGTTTGAATGTTTTTTGTTTCTGATGTCCATTTTCATCGGGTGTCTGAATTACATTCTCCAATAATTAACAACATTCTTCAATATTTAACTCTTTCCATGCTGGAGGCAACCAGCAGGGCCACATTTGTTTTGGTAATTAATAAATAACAAAACACTGGGTCACGACATTCAGATCTGTTTATTATAATAATATAAACATGTGCAAAATGTTTGTTTATTGTTTCAAGTATGTTATCCAGGCACTAAAAGGGTAGTAGTATTCATAGGATATCACTTTTACATTGTACATTTTTTGAGCATTATCTTTTTTTCCAAAACAAAAAGGCATTGTCAAAATCTAAATTGCATCGATATCCTAAACACTTATTAACTACATGTATTAATAATTAATAATTAAAATATGGCAAGTACAGTGACCACACACTATGGTGTTCCAATCACCAACACTTTTATGAAAAATTATAATAAAAAGAGTAAATCTTTGCTAAAAAATACAAGTATACTAAACGTTTATTTCCTACCTGTAATTTTGTATAAAGATATAGTGGAAGATATCACACACTACTATGCAGGACTAAATTACTAGTGTTATGATCAAATATAGCAAAATATTTGCTAAAATGTACATTTTAATATCAACAAATGCGAAAAATCGGCAAAACATAAAAAGGTTTTATATTAGAATCATTTTACATTTATACACATTCATACAAGGTTCCACAACATTATGCTGTCCTTGCAGTACTTGGTAACATAGGTAACATCCTTACGATACTTGGTAACATAGGTAACATCCATATGATACTTGGTAACATTGGTAACAATTCATGGTAACCACATGTATCCCTGTTAAAAGAAGAGTTAAGTTAAAAACAAACATCATTTCTGCAGATTTCCGTCAAGGATTAACCTTTCCACTGTCACAGGCAATTGGAGATGCCAACAAATTAGTGATTGCAACCTTGGGTTGGAGGGTATTCGACAACTTCGTCATTGTCGTAATTTAACCTGATTTTCACGGAATTTTCCGTGGATCTGCAGAAATATGTTTATTTATTTAGCACTGGATGTGGCTTGGCAATGGCAGACCCCAGAAAGTACAATGCATCGTTCATTTCCATGCCTACAGCCTTGTCCTTGCTAGGTTTAACAAGTAAATAGGGCAATCAGAGATGCCCACAGCAGCGAAAAGGTTAAAAAAATAAAAACTTTCAATCTTCAAAATACGAGTGCAGAATTTGATTGACACAAGGAAGATGAGTGAGTGAATTATTCACAGCGGAAAACTTCCACCCAGGAGGAAAATGAAAAACCTATGAATGTTAAATAGGGAATATATATTGGAAAATATTATCACTGCAATCTTTCATCCGTGATTCACAAGCATACTTACAATCAACGTTTTTACAATCGCCGCCACATGAGATCCATACGAAGCTACTCACAATCTTAGCAGGAACAGCATCAGAGAAACATCTGTGGTATTGTCGCCAGGAAGGACGATAGGCAATATTTGACGTTTTGAATATCACATAGATAAAACAACCTATGGAATGTGTGGATATAATCACATCACGTTGCTATAATTCTCCACATGAACAGGGAAAATGTCAGTACACACACAATGAAAATTACATAGACAGGTCCTTTAAAATGTATTAAAGCCTGACTAATTTATTCATTTGGATAGGTTTTGAGAATGTTTGGAATTTTTTGGATTTTTAGTGTTTTCCCAGGTGTTTCATATTAGCATGAATATCCAATGGTTATTAGCCAATTTTGATTCACAATGTAAATAATAATATAGATAAAAATAAAATAAAAAAGGGAATAGTTCTTATTCCATATATTTACATTTTGCAAGAAAGCCTTTTTACATCCTGTATCCGCCCTTGTAAATACAGCAATATGTCAGGGCCCGTATTCATAAAGTAAAAAAGATTATCAAAGTTCGCTAAAAGTTACTATCAAAGTTGCTATTAATTCTTCTAGTTAAAACTTGTTAATAAATACGGGCACCGACCTTCAGAAATGCAGTGCATACACAACATTCTCAAAGCACATATGTATACAATGTACAAATAGGAATTACTTATTACATATACGCCCCAAAAGAGCAAGAAATCCTCTGTGCCCTTGCAAATATAGGACTTTCCAAAAAGTCTAGTTGTGCCAGAGTTACTCCCCTTGAATTACCTTTCCCTTTCTGAAGTCTAGCTCTTCCACCTAGTACTTGAATATTGAGCGCAAGTCTTGTTATTAGTTGTACGCAACATTGTGGAAATAGCATACACCGGCACACTTGTTATGCGAGAATCTACTTATTTCTTTTGTGATGGGAGATAATTCTATAAAAAGTGTTCAGGGGAGGTAACTGCATTTTTTGGAAAGTCCAATACTGCTCCACAGCTTATCACATTTCACGTGTAGATTAACTAGCAATATAGATAGAAGAACACTTTTGGAACGCTCATCCTCCTAATATGGCATAATCCTAAAACAAAAATCCTACATTTTCACCTAGTCATCGGGATATTTTCAGCATTGGGAATGTTTAGTTCTAGTACAAGTGACACAAGCTAAATAACTGCACTACGGTGAGGTTCCATAGATATGTAAACTTATATTGGGGGAAAAAATGGAAACCTGCATAAAATTAAATTTTGCACTATTCCAATTGTCCAGATATGGCTTTGGTATTTTTTTTTCAGTACAATTGAGTGAATATGGAGTTTAACGTCGCTGCGGGAATTTCTCACCCATTTGCGACGAATTACAAATAATTATCCACAAATTCTATTTTTTGTCGTCTGTCAAATCAGTTTCTGAACCATTGGAATCTTACCTTTGACCTTTCACAGCAGAAAAACATTCTAAAAATCTACATATGCAATATTGAAAACATTCTTGTTTCACCACTAACCAGAGCAATTAGAGATCGTTTCCTTGCCAACTTTGTAGACCTATGGTCACATTTGTTTAATATGGATGCAAACATGACAAACACATGTACATGGTATAGACAGAAATCATACCAGATGATGTGTATGTAATAACAATCAACAACATCGTTTATTGGGCAGATGTGCACATGCTTCAACTATTTTGTGTTTTCTTGCGATATGTGCCGTCATACTACTAAATAAAGATTTACAAATATTATTAAGGTAAATGCTTGTCTCCTCTTAATTATTAATGTTGTTTGTCATAAACTATTGGCAAACATCATCAGTAATCACTGGCAAACATAGTCACTACCTAGCACACCAGCAAAGTCACTACCGGTAAGCATGAAGGCAAACATCAGCGATCACTTAACGACTTAGTTTCTAAGCACTAGCAAACATTTTCTAAGCATTAGCAAACAGTCACTAACCACTAGCAAACAAGTACCTACTGGCAAATATGATCACCAAGTATTAGCAAATGTGATTACTAACTGTAACTAAGCACTAATAGACATAATCACTAAGTTCAAGTAAATATGTTTACTAGGTACATGTATTAGCAAATATGATTACTAACTGTAACTAAGCACTAATAGACATAATCACTAAGTACAAGTAAATATGTTTACTAGGTACATGTACTAGAAAATATGATCACTAAGTACTAGCAGATATACGGTAGCTATTACCGACAGTAATCACTAGGAAGCAGTAAGCAATCATTATACTAGCCCAGATCCATTTTGAATATTTTCCTCTGTATTCTGAAAGCACAAAATATTGGCGCCCAACCTAGATCACAAAAGTTGTAAATAGACTGATGTTGATGACTTTGCAATATAAAATATTCATATTTTAATTGTTTCATTTAAAATAGAGCAGGGGCCGTATTATCGAAACTTCTTAACTTGCGAACTTCTTAGTGAGAAAATATCTCTTCACAAATTAACATAAGAAGAAAACCAGTTTGTCAAATTCTTAGTACTTGCAAACTTCTTAGGACTTATGAACTTCTTAGGACTTACAACGTGTCGAGAATACGGGCCCTGTACAGTAGTCAGGCACATAACTTCTGAAATAACGGCACTTGGTCAAATATAATCACGTGATCTAAAACTAGAGAGCATTACAGAACGTTATTAAATTGAACACAACTGTGCTAGTTTGTACTGAATACAAGATAGAATCTTTACAAGATGAGTACAAATCAACACATTCACATTGGTGTCAAACCCAGAATTTGTGTTTTCATAGTCTGATGTGCTAACTACTGGGCTTTGATTACTGAAAAACAAATTTTAAACTAATTATGGCACAGATATTGTCGATATTGTTCATCATACTAATAACATCACAGTAGGAGTACATGAATATAGAAAATTGCCAGAACTTTTCATTGGAATGAACTCAAGGAGACATAATAACCGGATGGGACCTGAATGGCTATATTGAAATATATGTATTGCATTGAACACAAATCATGAAAACATCAAATACATGAATAACAATGTAGGTGTGTATTGCTGGATCAGTATCAAGTTCAGGCAAGAACAAGGAAAGAATATTACATCATAAATTATATTATAAAAAAAATATCAAATTAGAATAACGTTTTCCTACCAACATATATTTCTTAGGGACATGTTACATGTACCTGAAACAATGAATAAAAAATATGGCCAAAACTAAAATATCATGATTAAGAGGTTTCTAATAGTCATTTTGGGTACAATTCCTGTAAATCTGTGATTATTATTCAGTTATGAAAATCAAGTCAACTGACTGTGACATGATATCAACTGAATTAAGATTGTTAATTCTCACTTGTAATCCGAAGGGAGGTAATTCAAAACCAAAGCAATCTATCAACTAGTCAGCAAATGTAAAGCCGTCATATAATTAGACATTGTATTGAGGCAGTGAAATAAAAAATAAAAAATTGAAAATCAATAAAAATGCTGGGAGAAATTTTTTTTGTATCCGACAACATAACAAGGGGCTATTCTCGAATGGTCCTTACAATATTCTTAGCCTACGAACGTGCATAGTACGTGCTATATGTATCCTTAAGATTGTCGTACGATCACAAGAACATTTCAAGAATAGTCCCCCTGAACAATAACATATTGAATATGTATACTGGTGAGATAAAATAAGTGGGCAGGTGCTAATAAATGAAGGAATCACATGAAGTATACTTAATCTTGACATAGAAATCCTTCAATGCATCAAGCATGTAATACTTGCCTTACAAATACTGAAAGCAGAGACATGAAATAAACATGAACTGGAATGCAATTACACTTCAAACGGGCGACATTAACATAAAATGGACGCAATATCCATATTTCTGTGTAATTTGAAAATAAGCAGCATATCGTGTATGAACAGCGATAATATTGTATATACAAAGTGTCATTAATCAAAAGAAAAGAAATGTTGTAAATATGTCGTATGATTTTGCTCGGATAAACTAATCAGCTCGTTTGGACATGGTTTGCAATCAATGAAAACAGGAAATTTAAAACATTGCTTCAAAAATACAATATGGACATTTATCCAACAACTGGTTTGGGATAAAAGCATGAGATACATAAAGCACATATGAGATGGGTAAAATGGCTTGAGAAAGCATGATTGGTGACATACTCTTAATTTTGACTAGACCAGACCTAGTTGATGAACTGAAATACATGATTATAGGTGTAACCTACATGTATCCACAAGGTAATGCATGTACGTAAACATCAGGAAAATGTCCACATATATTACCTAATATATGCGTCTCTCGTGTCATAATATGTGCCTCTTGCGTAGTGGAGTGAGTGAGTGATTATGGAGTTTAAAACGTTGCTGTGGGAATCTTTCACCCATTTGCAACGATTGTGTAGTGGATGATTCTGATCAAGTGGAATTTACCACACCATTAAAATTACAATGGCTTGGTGATTTTTAAACAATACAAGACACATCCTCAATAGTTCAAGGCATAGCTACGTTTACAGACTGTTCAACAGAAAGTAACACAAATTTGAAATTCGATGGATTCACTTCATTTTTAAAATTGCTTCCAATTAAGAATAATGAGACTAGTTCCATACATATTTGTCCATTTATACCTTTTCACTGATTAGTCAATAATTCAAAAGTCAATGTCAGAATTTGATTGGTAAATTTGAATATTTTTTCCATTTGCACCTTTTTACTGATTGGTCAATAACAATAATGTCAGGATTTGATTGGTCAATTTGAATCTGAAGGATGTCAAAGTCTCCAGTGGTAATCAAGAATAATTGTGTCATAGCTATGACCTGGATAAATATCAAGGATGGATATGACCTTGACCTACATTGACCTTGATCTTCATTGCAATTGACTTATGCCAAACACATTAAGGCTGCTCGATTTGGCAGAAAGCGGCTAGTCACTTTGGATGATACTGGCACATATGACGCGACGGTGAGATTGCAAATAAAGCAATCCGGCGCAACCTGTCAACTCAGGACCACATGGTTTCTGTCCAATATGCGCCGATATCTAGTCGACTGATTACCAACGCACTCCGGCTCGAAATTTGCCGGGTAGCATGTCAAATAAAACAACATAGCTGCTTAAGTATCCCCAAGCAGGGCACGCCAAACCCAACCCAACCATCTTTGTCAAAATGAAACGTCACAATGTCACAGGGTGTAATGATATGCAAAATTGGAGTTAAGCTTTTACCTTGATAAATTGGGTAAACCTTGTCATCTCAATTTGAGATAAACTGACGCTATCTACAAGTATATTGTTAATAAGCCAACGACTACAACTAAATTTTAACCACAGGGTATCGCTCTGCAGAACAAGGGGGGTAACTCCATGTTTATGTAAAGGAGTTACAATTCTCATAGCGCTAGGATTGTTATGTCGAGCGGGCGGCCTGCCTGGTCTTAACAACAACAAAAAATGAAAAAGAAAATAAATTTCTTCTCAAAAGCGTATACCCTTTCAAATATTGCATCCGAGATGAGAAGGATGATAACGATTTTTATCGGTTCA
Source organism: Lepetodrilus pustulosus (assembly GCA_032355345.1). NCBI lineage: Eukaryota > Metazoa > Mollusca > Gastropoda > Lepetellida > Lepetodrilidae > Lepetodrilus > Lepetodrilus pustulosus. Next base: position 2,692 of record JAULBP010091938.1, on the reverse strand, counting down.
GTTTATAGACAGATCCGAGCCCAAGCAATGTGGGATTCTTCATCGTCTAGAAGCGGAAGTTATCTTTGGACCATTCATTCAGCAGTTTTCTTTTCTAGGAAATTCTTCTTTACCTTCCAGATGTCGAATGGAAGACAAACCTCCTCTTTCAGAAATGTCTTCCGCTTTTGGACGAGGGAAATTGCACGAACCTCCTGGATCTCGACATATTGTGGGGGAGATATGATATTCAGTCTAAAACTGGGCCTTCTGGATCCAACCATTGACTGGGAACTGTCTATACATGCAGAGAAATCAAATAATGCCGCCTAAAACTGGGCCCACCCTTCAGGTCCAACTGGTAACTGTCTATATACAGGGAGCCTGGGACAAAAATCTCCCAAACCATATAGACTGCATTAAATGTCTTCTTTCAACTGCGAATAACTCGACACGCCTTTCCCGCTTGACTTTCCCCGATGGCGTTCGTAAAACTCGAGATCTGCCATGTCGGCTGCGTCATGCTGTGAGTATTCCTGTCCCGGGACAGACGAGAAGTTGACACTGTCCCGATCTTCCTTCAGTTCCACGGTCCAGAACGGCTTCCTGGGAGGGAAGATCTTCCAGCGTCGGTACACCAGGAACCCCACGATGGCAGACAGAGCCAGGATGACGGCGATGACGATGCCCGCGATGACGCCTGTGGACGGTCCGGACTGCATGCCTGCGTGGAACCGACCTGATGGACAGCAGAAAGTGACTTGACACACATATATAATTTTTTTTTTTCATTTACTAGTTTTTTTCTTCTATTTTTTATTTATTAAATTAATTAAAAACTTTTCTACTTATTTATTTATTTAATATTTTTCATTTAATTTTGGTGCAGATAAAACTTTTAAAAACAAACTTACTGTCCAAGAGACATTGATTCCCGTGAGATTTCTCACGGACGTAACCAGGGAGACAGTTCTCGCACTTGAATCCAGTCGTGTTGTGTAGACATTTGTAACATGCACCTGTACAACAAACACATAAGAAAGCGGTTGTTAAATTACCATCAAATGAGTACAAAAACATACATATACAGGGCTCTTGACTAAGGTATGGCCGACGTACAGGGGCAAGTTAAATAGTGCTGCAGGCAACCTATTTTTTAACATATATAGTGTACTCTGTCAATATCGGCATCTCTATACCATGGCAATCTGCGTCAACCGGCACAATTTCAAAGTCACAATCAACGACAGTGCACTCTTGATAAACTCAGTAATCCGGCACTCTCTCAAATCTGGGATATTATGATATCATGGTCACAATGATGCCGATTTAGACAGAGTACACTGTAGATGCTTTGGTGCCTTTACAACTTACCATGACTAGTTCTGCAGGCAAGTAACTCAAAATGTTATTCTGGAGCCCTGCATATAATTACACTCTACGTAAAATTTGCATCATCATACACACATAGTGAAAGACTGAAAATGTAAATTCTGAATAATTCACCATGAATCCCCAATTCATAAAACATAGAATCTACATTATACCTATGAAATAGGACCATACAGTTCCTGGGATGCTTACCCAACAAACCCAAGGGGTCACTAGGAGCATCTTATATCTTATTATCATACCTACTGTATTAGACATAATATATGCACAGGGCATATACAAAATTTATGCTTGGGGAGGGGTCGATTATTAAAGTACAGGGGAAAAAAGAAGGAAAAAAACCGCACTTATATGGGATTTATTTAAATTTTATTTAAAAAGAAATTAGTTAAAGGGGGCGTGATAATATGTCGAATACGGTACCCACAAAACTAGATTTTGCCCCACTTATGGCCGCTATTCGCTTGATGAACTGGAAGTGTTAGAGGGGTACCTACCACTGTAAGGGTCACACATGTGCGGTGCATTGTGGTCAGAGTTCATGTTGCACCAGCACGGAATACAGCGGCCGTGATAGCGGTAGTAGCCGTCGATGCACGACTGACACAGATGTCCACTGTACTGAGACTTGCACGAGTCACACACCAAGTAACCTTCACCTTCAATGACAAACACCCACAATTAAAGGCACTCTCCTCTCACAGTGCAAACATGTCTTTGATAATTACATATTGATGCGAAATTGTGGCAAATTCAATAAATGCAAGCAGAAATAAATTTCTTAAAAGAATTATGGAATGAATATAATTGATAGTCGGACCCCTGTAATACCTGACATGTCTGTTTTTGTTAAAATCTGATCGGTAAGCTAAACAACTGGATTATTGGATCAATCAATTCATAGAGTAAAAGTATATATACAGTGCCTCCTCGATATAACAGTCCGATACACAACGGATTTGGATATAAGGCGGGGTCAGACATGGATCCCATTTTTATTTTCGCTATTTCCCTGTACTATCGTACAAGGCGGGTACAATATAAGGCAGGGGATATATTGTGGACCCCAACTTCAGCGTTATATTGAGGGGACACTGTAGTAGGAAATCAGTATTAGTTAAAAGTTAACGCGAAGAAACCATTATAAAAGGGTCTGACTGTATATCTAATTGACTTCACAGAAGATAACAAGCAGACAGATACCATTAAAGGCATACAATCACAGATATTTATGGCCGTTTTTGACTAGTTCTTAGCTACAACTACAAAGTACATTGACTTGACATACATATAATCATGTTTGTACTTCCAAAAACCTTTC
>JAULBP010091927.1:0-12077 GCA_032355345.1 Lepetodrilus pustulosus | reverse complement strand
TCCAAGCACGATATTATATTATATGGTGAGAGGACAACCAGGGTATTAGAGGACATGGTGTGAGGATAACCAGGATATTAGAGAACATGTTGAGAGGACAACTGGGATATTAGAGAACATGGTGAGAGAACAACCAGGATGTTAGAGAACATGTGAGAGGACAATGTGAGGAGATAGAGGGCAATGTGAGGGCATGCAAGATACTAAGAGGACACAGCGAGAGGCATTAGAGGACAATGTGAGAGGACATCCAGGAGATTAGAGGACACTGTGGGAAGACACTGAGGAGATCCAGGATATCATCCAGGGCATTACAGGATAATGGGAGAGGACATCCATGACATGAGAACATTGAGGTCATTAAAGATCATGTGAGAGGATATACAGGACAATAGAGGACAATGTGAGAGGACACCCAGGTCATTACTCCTGCGAAAACCAATTAACACCGACAAATGTATGATGATGGCCAATTATGTCATCAATCCATATTTGGTTTTATTTATATTATTGTTCTTGGGGGTCAATGATCAAGATCAACTATTATCCAAAGCAGGTACAACGTATTCAGCACAGGGCGACTCACCACAAAGAAGTTGGCCTGCTTGGGCACCTTGATGAACAGCTTGTACTTGCCGAGCTGCTCCAGTGGGTGTCCCGCCAGGTTGACGATGGGGAGGCTGGGCAGCGTCTGGGCGGGCAGTAGCTGTACAGACTTCTCACACCTCTGCAGGCACAGCTGCATTCTGGGTACAGGAAGTAGACATTGAACATAGGTCTATATACATATGCACATTTTTATAATAGATGCCTGGTTTGAGAGCGTTGTATAAGTAATAGAAGCCCTGGCTCGACTTATATTCAAGGATTTAGAGCATTACATGTGGCTATTATCTTATTAAATGCTTAATTGAATTTTCTTTTGAGGTGTGCTGAACTGAATTAGAATGCCAGCAGAAGGCATTCAGGGTTGATTAACCCAACTAGAATCTTACAGGCATAGCAACAGACAATAGCGATTTCAGTGGAAAACAAGGCCCAATTCACGTTCAGTGCAAATACATCAAACCCTAGACAAATAAATCAGTGGATTTCTGCAGATCCGTGGAAAATTGACATGTATGAAGTTAACATAAACCAGTGGGTTACTGTTTTACGTCACAGCGGGAATCTTTCACCCATACATGACGAAAATTTAAACCAAAACATATATCACTACATGTACTCTGATATCTGTTCCACCAGACATCCTCCTTATGTACGTCTTACATCAATGAAAATGAAATGTGAGTTAGTTCCTACCTCAGCTCAGTGAAGTACTTGTCCAGACCCCGTCTGTCTGTGTTCAGACAGGTCTCGATGTCCTTCACAGTGGAATGCTCTACAAGGCAATACAAACACCACTTAGCAAAATAACAGCATGATCTTATCAAAACGTGGAACCAGTAATTAAACCTTACACTTTTAGCATACCTGCGATTGAGCAGACTATTGGTGTTAGAATATGACACCATCAGTTATATACAGGCCCCAGAGTTTCACAAAAAGTTTGTACTGTAGTCCTGCCGATAATCAGTGTGTGCGTCATACATTTACTGTAGCAGGAAAATATGCTAACTTTGATATATGCCCAGACTGCCTGTATGACCCTTCTGTGAAATGCAGACCTTAGTTGTGTTCAGGCTGCACGATATTTCACTACAAAGTATTTCACTACAAAGTGCTATGTGGTACTACAGTAGCCGTTCAGTCACTATTCGGCTTTTGAGCTCATAGAGTTCTGTAGGAAAACCCTAACACATGACGGGAATGGGCTAGAGACACGGGCAAACTGATTTCCTGCTATTTTCATACAAAATCGTTCAGCCAGCAATCGTTCAGCCAGCCACGTTGTAGTAAAGTAGTGTAGTGAAATGTAGTGCAGCCTGTATGCACACAATTAATGTTCAAATAGTTGGCTGAGAGTTATCCCCTCTTACCTAGACACGGCACGGAGGTGATGTACGACCCTCTCTGGATGTCGATGGAGATTCGCAACACCTCCGACGACATGGACGGCGTCAGCAACGGCACGTGGAGGGCCACCGGCATGTCTCGCACCTCACCTACAACAACAGCAATATGGACGTGAGTGAGCAGATCCAACCCCTCCTCAAGACACAAGTGTTGAATTAGTACGGCAAAATATTAATGTGAATGTCAGGTATGCCAACAGACGATTTCTGTGGGAAACAACCCTGGGTTCTGGGGCCTACCGGTACTCCACATCCTTTGGAAATAAATCAACCAACAATGACAAATAAATCAGCAGATTTCCACGGATTCACAGACAATTATGATGCTAATCTTCTAGAAGTTACAAATAGAAGCATGGTCTCGAGATTACCAAATATTTTGAGTATGATTTCATGTTCATGCTAAAATTGCATATGGGGATTTGTGATTAAATCCTTGAGTTGAGCATATACGTATTCAAAAATGTTTTGCAATATTGTGGTCTGGTTTCTTTAATTAGAAATCGGTAATACTTGGTAATCAGTTGGCATAAACCTTTCAAAATGATAAAACATGTACTTACATTTGTCATCAACATATCTTTGCATCTCTTTGGCAAAATCCTGGAAAATACACATTGGGTACAAAATAAACATCATATGATAATTATTTTATTAACATTCACGTATAATGAGCGTTAAATTGGGTAGGTCCATAGAAGGCTAAAAATCTGAATCTGGTCATAGTAGGAGAAACATTGGTCTTACTTTCAGTTTGATATGTGTCCTCACTTCAATCGTCTGCATCAACAGCTTCTCAATGGACAGCTGGTCGCTCTGTTATAAATGGAGTGAACGCCACTGATTGTGAGTACTACACTAAATTCAGGACTACATATGCATTTCCGAGTGTCTACTGATCACACCATGGTCATCAGTGTACAGTAGTATATGCAGAGTTGCAGTAAAACTACAATCAGCAGTTGGTACTGATCAACAAAGGATGATAAGTGCACATGAGTGAGTGTGAGTGTGAGTATGAGAGTGAGAGTGAGAGTGAGAGAGTGAGAGTGAGAGAGTGAGAGTGAGAGAGTGAGAGTGAGAGAGAGAGACAGAGAGAGAGAGAGAGAGAGAGAGAGAGAGAGAGAGAGAGAATGCCAACATTGATTCACAGTCTTTCAAGGAAGTTTCAAACTTGGTACCTTTGGTTTTCATCATACCATCTTCCATTACACTATCACCCACCCCTAAAAATGAATACTCCATGGTCCAGTTACACAGAATGTGCATAGTGCTACAAGAGTCGTAACTACTACTAACTTAGTTAAGACTCCATAGCGCTACGATCGTTCTGTGGAAATAGGGGCCTTTAAGATTCACATTTGGTCAGAGGTAAATCAACAATACCTTGATAGCGAGTCCAACTTTGTTGCTGTCATCTGGTGACATGGGTGGACTATGACTGATCTGGAGAGGTTTGCCATCGTCATCATCACAGACGTGGACACTCAGCTTGTATACTGAAAATAGAGCAGAAAATTTAAAGGGATACAATCAAGGTTTGTTGACAGATTTCATGGTCAAACATATTGTATCTGAAAGAATATACATTTCATTTGTCTACACAAGTACATGTATATTGAACAACAATCTACATTTGCATTTGTCCTACTGGTTTTCAATATTTTAATATTTTATTTATTTCTTACCCAAGGCAATTGTTAATATGTCAACATTAACTCATCTTACTTATTGCATATTTGAAAAGTAATTAAAGGAATGATTTCTTTATTAGAGTAAAAGCAGGAAACTTCCACCCATACACAACAACAGTAACGGCATGTTTGACAATCATTAAGTTAAAATTATAAATAAAATAAATCTGGTGGACAGAGATAAATTTGTCTACAAACCTGTAGCATCTTTGTCCTTCTTCAACTGGTCTCTGGAAGGAATGTCCAAAACAAAATAATCAAACTTTGCAAATACATCTACAAATGACGAGAATATATAATGCTGTAACGATGCTGTAACAATGCTGTAACAGAAACTACAGACAGGTAGTCACTCAAGTCTGATGATCTACCATTGGACTACCACTCGCTTGCTCACAGCAGTTTGTCATTAACTATGACATAAACTGTACATGTAGCACATAATATCATAATAATGTCCGAGAGTTCATTTCCGCGCAAGTATTTCCACGTTTCCCAGAAGTAGGTCTGAACTCATAACGTTCGGAAGCGCGACGACCTACCACAGAACTACCACCTTCCCACAGTCAGGGCTCCAGACTAACATATGACCAACGTACAGGGGCAAGTTAAATTGCACTGCCGGCAACCTATTTTTTTAACACATAGAAGCTGATAGATGCTTTTCCCTGACTAGCCCTGTGGGAAACTAATTCAAAATGTTAGTCGTTCTTTTGTTTTTTATAAGCTATTTCTTTTTTAATGGGGTTTAGAGTCGCTTTCTAGAATATTTCACAAAATTTAGGGCAGAAGGAAACCCACAACATCCGTAGCGCTGAATATTGCAGTAAACATGAGAGCACCGGCTGGTACTGACAGACCAATGACGATATCTGTATTGCCACTCTATAGACAGTGGTGCACCCTATCAATATCGCGTCAGAAATATAACTTCTCCGTTCATTGATGCTGGGCCCAACCAGGAGGGGGATTTGAACTCGGTACCTTTGGTTCCGAAGTCCAACATTCTACCACTGCACTACACAGTCTACTGACCTCCAGTATGAGATGAGCAGACTTCTGCTGAGTGTGTACTCCTCCACCCGCACGCTGTCTCCCAGACGATTGTGGATCAGCCTCTGTGTCTGCAACATTGATGTCATGCAGTTGACTTAGGCTGCATACTCCCCAGGGTGTTGAGCAGGTATGATGAGCGCACCCGGCCCAATGACCTGGGTATTGTTTCTCGAAGCTCTCATATCTACTACGAGACTGTAAGCACTCTCGTAGCGATCTCTAATACATGGCGCTCGTGCACTTACGAGAGCGATATGGTCTCATAGTGGATATGAGAGCTTCGAGAAAAGATACCCTGGATAATACTAGTAATGTAGTGTTATTGAGCATGCACCTCAGGAAGGGTGTCTAGCAAGACATAAATACACATTACATGTATTACTATTATTATTCTAAATATATCAAATAAATATAAAACAATACACTTCAACTTTGTTATTACTCAATATGAGTGTTGGCGCATTTCGCACAAACCTAGATTTTGCTTAACATATAAAATATTACTGATACACACTTTCAGAATTAAAACATACCTGAGAATGAAGAACCTCCAGCTGCAAGGACTGACAAAATGAATCTGTGGCTCTAGTCAAGGTTTTCCCAGAAATATCACAATAGAATATCTCAGAAGTGCTCCAGTCCACAATAATAAAATCGTACTAGAATTATGTATATTTATATCGCTACTTATCCAGATATAGTCCCTACTCAAGAGTGCTCAGTCATGCTCTTTCGAAGAGGATGTTTTTTCCACTTATAGTACAGTGTCCCCTCGATATAAAACTGTTCGATACACAGCAGATTCGGATACAAGGCTGAGTCAGATATGGATACCATTTTTACTTTTGTTATTTAGCTGTACTATCGTATAAGGCTGGTAGTATAAGGCAGAGGGTATGTCGTGGACCCCAAATGCAGCGTTATATCGAGGGGACACTGTATTGTATACACATTCCCTGCTTGTGGTAGACTGCTGACACTAGCTCACCATAATATCCTACCAGATAATATTGAAATTAATTCCTGCTTTGTCTGCCTGACTAGTAAAGACCTTTCTAAGAAAATACATGTTCCCATTATCGGTAATAATAGAAATTAATTTTCGAGCGTTCACTTGATGAAGCAATAGTTCATTAAAAGGATACGTAGGACTTTGTACAGATCATGCAGAGGCTTGTCATTTTCTAGAAGTCTGTTTTGGGCCAACTGATGAATGTAGTGGATCTGTAGGCAGATGGTTGAAGAATGTTCACACAGATATTGAAAACTTAAGTGACATTGTACTACATTCTTACAAAAATATAAGTTAGTAATTAAAGCATGTTCAAAGCATTTCTGCACATCCTGGCCACAATATCTTTTATATGTAAAATAATAAAATAATGTAGCATTTTGTGCATGTGTTATCCTGGGTATCCATACACAAAACTCTCTTATCCACACAGAGACTGGTAGCGCTCTCTTTGCCGATAGCTAATATCGGCAAAGAGAGCGCTACCAGTCTCTTAGTAGATAAGAGAGCTTCGTGAAAGGATACCCTGGTGCACGACGCTCTTGTAGGCTACAACGACTATAAGGTCAATGCTTTCTATTGTAGCAGGAGCCCAATTACAACTATTGTAGCGCTACAAGAGCATCGTGCAACAGGGCCATGGCACGTTAGAAATATCTATTATTAGTATTTCTATGTAACACAAGTTCGAAGGAGATATGAATAACATTATAGTTTAGTAATATTATAAATAAATATGACCAAGTGTCTTTAAATACCTGCAAAGAATGGACCAAAGATTTTCCATCTGAAATTTTAAAAAATAAACACATAAATTAAAACAAATACTCACATAAATATTTCTATTATTACCAATAAACACATAAGAAAACATGAAATTGGTTTTCTATGAAAATATCTTAATCAGAATTGTATTGGTCGGATTGCAAAAGAGTTCCCACCGCCAGTTTCATTGTCTTCCACCAAGATGTCAATATCCAAGAGGCGCCAGGGAATTACTGGGCTGTCACCCATCAAGGTCAAGGTCACCTTAAAAATTGCATGAAAAATTATCAATAGAGGCACTAAACAATTTGCCAATGGTCAGTTACACAATCTATTCAATGGCATCACTGCTACAACAAGGACTGTTTCATTGAACTTACAGAATATGAGATGTTACTTACCTCAAATTCATGTTCAACAAGGAACTTCACTCTCCCATTTTCTGAAATCGTAAAATAGTAGATGAACCAGCAAGTCAATATAAAACCTTATCCATGAAAATGCATGGTACCAGATTGCTAGCATTTTGAGTTTCATGATTTGAAATGAGGTTTAGAGATACTTTCAAGTTTATTTCATCGTATTTGGATGGAAGATTCTTGCTGTGTTGTTAAGCAACAAATCACTGACTCAAGATTATTTCACTCATGGATTACCGTCACTGATAAAAGTAGGCTTTCTGAGAGTGGGCATTCACATTCATTAGATGTCTCTACAATTCGCAATTCAGACTACTGCACTGACAAAAGTAAGTTTTCTGAGAGCTTGAGTGCACATTCTGTACACTTGTCGATAATTCGCAACTCAGTATACTGCCACTGAACTTTTTTTTTTAAATCTTTTTGGTAATGGGGTTTATATTCGCTTTCTAGAATCGTGTAACTTCTGCGAACATTGACGCAAGGCCCCCAGGGGGCAGGATTTGAACTTGGTACCTTTTGCTCCGAATTCCAACGTTCTACCACTTCGCTACATCCCGCCCCTGGCACTGATAAAATTACGTTATCTGATAGTTTGTTAAGTCTTTTCGATAAATCGCAACACGGACTACAGCACTGATAAAATTAAGTTTTGGACGCACCTATCTTGAGCCTCCTCATCTGTGCTGGGAGTTCGGAGGACACGAGGCGGTACTGGATGACCTGGTTCAATCTGTGGAGGGTCTGCTTCTTCTCCTGGGGCGTGATCGGGTCCGGGGGGACGATCTTGTCCTGAGGGGGTGGTGGGAGCATACAAGGAATATCAATCATTCTGTCCGCATCAATTAACTAAATCAATAAATACCAACATCTCTTAAATAGCAAGATCTTTACATGCAACAGTTTTAATTACTTTTTTTCTACATAATACAGTGTCCCATCGACATAACGCTGAAGTTGGGGTCCATGACATACACCCTACGTTATAGTACCCGCCTTATACGATATTGCAGGGAAATAACGAAAAATAAAAATGGGGTGCACGTCTGACCCCGCCTTATATCCAAATCCGCTGTGTATCAGGCTGTTATATCAAGGGGACACCGTATTACCACCCCACGACAGTTGTCTACACGTACCCTGATGCACGTAGGAAGTCGTGTGTATGTTCCAGTGGTCAGGACGTCAATAGCACAGGGCAGAGAGAAGCTTGGAAGTCTGAAAATTGAAAATGTAATGAAAATAGATATATTTTATAACAAGATACGATAAAGATATATTGTAATTATCATGGATGGAATTGGCAATCGACTAGCGCATAATGACTATCAGTTAATCTATCAAAGACCTGATTTTATGATTAACCTTTCCAGCACTGGCCCCCGAGATTACGAAACTCTCTTGAGTACGATTTCATGCTCAGGCTATGAAGTCACATGACGTTTTATGAACAAAATTCTGAGTTGAGTATGAAATCGTACTCAGAAAGTTTCGTAATCTCGGAGCCAGGTATAGACCACGAGCACCAAGGCCATGCCCATACATTGCTAGTACCTGGCCGTGACGAGCGTTTCCCTGGCAACCTTAGCCAGCTGATCCGCAGTGTCTACAAAGTACATGGACTGTTGTTCCAAGAAGTTGCAGATGTCCTGAAGAGAAAATATAACTTTATAAGTCTATGACTCATTGAACAAAAAAGAAGCTGAACTTCAAACCAAGTAAATTTCGATCACTGAAAAATGTTGACAAATACATGTACTAAATGGTTAAATTTGGAGAAATGACTAACATTAAAAATCCATTTTTTTTTTTAAAATCTAAAAAATATGTCAGCATACATCTCGTCAGGAAAACTATCTTTCAATAATAACATGAATTAAAATCTTTGACCTTCCTCCCTCACCATGCCCACAGAACACTGGAATCCAGGAACCCAGATTACAAAACTTTCTGAGTGCGATTTCATGCTCTAGATCAAATTTTATATGAGGATATATGAACAAAACTTAGGAGTATGAAATCATACTCAAGAAAGTTTCGTAATTTCAGGACCAGGTACTCACTGTGCACTTGTCGACTTTACTGGCTGATGTTGCCCACTTGACCAGAGCCAGAAGTCGCACAAACAACTGCCGGGTACGATTCGCAAACTGAAATATCTCGATTTTCCTGAAATGTAAAACACAACTTGACCTAGTAATCACAATAATTCATATTGGCTGAATTAATAAAAAATAAATTAGTTTCAACCATTGTTTTTAACAGTATTGCATTCTTGTTTGAAAATAAAAATACAGGCTTAATCTAAATTCCTGTAATTCATATATTGCTATAAAAAAATAATGTAACATGGAGATATAGAAGATAATAATGATAATATTACCTTTCCGTATCAGTCTTCCGAGGTAACCTGCAAAAGAAAACAACTTTTACCTATGGCCAAACCGGGGTGTATGAATTTTACCAAGACAATAATGTTGCAAGAATTATCAGCAGCGACGTTAAACTCCATAACCATTCACTCACTCACAAGAATTATTACATATTTTGGTTAAAATTTAACTTTCCTTCGTATTTTTCTATTTTTTTTTTAGTATTTTTTAATAATTATGATTTGGATATTACTTACAACTCTGACAAGACACTAAGCTCATGGTGCGTTCGCTGCAAGCTGTAGTCGATAAGAGTTGCCAGGGAAATAGTTCCAGCCCCACCTGGTCCTCCCGATGGCACAGGCATTGTCTCTGTTGGGGGCATACCGGAACCTGCTATACTAAAATGGCATCCACCTGAAATAGTTTTAAAAAAACAATATAGCCATACGCCATCATACCGGACACTTCCGTTTTTGTTAAAATCTGACTGGTAAGCGAAACAACAGGATCAATCATTCATCAAGTTAAAGTATATACAGTGCCTTCTTGATATAACATGGTCTGATGCACTGCGGATTCGGATATAAAGCAGGGTCAGAGGTGGATCCCATTTTTAATTTTGTTATTTCCCTGTAATATCGTATAAAGCATGTACTATAACGTGGGAGGTATACCATGGACCCCAACTTCAGCATTATATCGAGGGGACACTGTAGTAGGAAATCCGTAATGATGAAAAGTTGACTGTTAAATGAAGAAACTGGGACAACGCAGACCGAGTTACTCAAATATCTGTGACATGGGGGGCTCAATCAATGTGTCACATGACACTAACACAATATTGTAATAAACACATTATTGTCACATGACACGTTGACCCCTGATGTCACGGATTTATGCATATCTCGGTACAGTCGCGAGATTTGGTCACGTGATGATAGCAAACTGGCGCTGTGAAAAAGTACGAATATTTGAAAACGAAAATTTTCGGGGCGATTACATGGATGGATATATTGATCTATTAGTATTAGCATGATGCGTGTTTTGGAACAAATAAACCTTTCAAAAACACATTTCTATATGGTAAGTGGGACGTTTTAATGTTATAAGTCGTTAAAATTTCTCACCAACTGCCAACATAAAAAAATATCATTTTATACTTATGGTCAACAGATAGAGCAACAGATAGAGGAATATCGAGCTAGTTAAAAACAACAATAACTTGTTTCTAAAATATTGGTCAACGTTGTCAATGGGCATATTTGTTGAATAATATGAAGGGCTATGATACTACAAATTTGCATCAGTGTCATTATGGTTTTGATAAAAATTATATTTATTAAATTAAAATGATAACTTGTGCGACATACCCCACAATATTCACAGTATCATCATGAAGATTTGTACTTTAGCAGCTGTTTAGTAAGAAGTGGTAGCTCGTTTTGACTTTTACAGAATTTTACAGAATATTATTTGATAAAGTAAACATTATTTAGATAACGGCTAAATAACTAAATAATTAATAAAATGTCACGGTTATAATATATTCGCATTACCATGTGATTACGCAACCTTTTAAGAACTTGTTAACATCCGACTCCGAGTCGGTCGTCAGACGATATTGAGTATCAAGACGCTATGAGAAATAGAAAATTCAACTAGCAGCATCCTGGATTATTGAGCCATTCCTTCAGTCAAGTTATAGGTAAGTAAAGAAACGATGATGATGCATGTGCATAACCAACAGTACCATGTCATGTGTGTCTGTCGTTTGGCACTTTGACGTGTGCAGGAGCCGCTATCACGAAAACTGGAGGTCTGATAGCAAAAAGAAGAAATCATTCATATATTGAATTCTGCTTTGACTTTTGTATCAATAACCTGTCAGAATCATGCGCGTGAAATTCAAAATGACACAATACCATGTGATTATTCATCCAAGTATACCAATGAATTCCAAATTTAACTTGTGATATTTGCATCACACAGGGCGGCCATATTGCTCACTGTGGGTTTACATCGGCTATTTCCGACGATAAAATCCATTGTGTATGTTCTGATTGCCATTTCCCACATTTTGTTTTCATTGATTATATAATTCAAAGAGTGGATCGCATCACTGTGGATATTAGTAGATACGATACATCAATATTATCAATCTACGTATTATTCGTGTACTAGATTTACACGCATGCATTTTTATTGCAAGCTTCCTAGTGTTAAAAGAAAATTAAAATACAATATGTGTCACTTTATGAATAGACTACAGTATTTGGTTGATCAAGAAGAAGATGCCGTACCTTAAATTATTAGACCTCTAATTATTATTATTATTATTATTATTATCATCGTCATCATCATCATTATTATTATTATACATTTTTTTTAAATTGTTATATCAAATACTAAATAAGTTGATGCAGTGCACACGATATATACCGTCTCATCACCAAACTCACCAAACTATAAGCAGCTAGAGTTGTAATTATGTTTAGCATAATAATAATGATAATGTAAAATGAATTACACGTGTTTTATGTTGTCGACTGGTCACTGATAATATTTATTTAAACTAGTTTATTTAACATGAAAGTTCGTTGTCTATTTGGTTCCCGGATATCATGGGATATAAACGGAAACCGAATTTCCGGTTATCTGAGTCAATTTATATAGGAAAATATTGGTTCCCGGTAAAAACCGTCCGGATAGCAAGGGAACCGGTTATCTGAAGTCCGGATAAA
>JAULBP010091926.1:0-21296 GCA_032355345.1 Lepetodrilus pustulosus | reverse complement strand
CAGTGTTCAGTGTTCAGAATACAGTTGTAGTTCCCCTCTCATTCAGTGTTCAGAGTACAGATGTAGTTCCCCTCTCATTCAGTGTTCAGAGTACAGATGTAGTTCCCCTCTCATTCAGTGTTCAGAGTACAGTTGTAGTTCCCTTCTCAGTCAGTGTTCAGAGTACAGTTGTAGTTCCCCTCTCAGTCAGTGTTCAGAGTACAGTTGTAGTTCCCCTCTCAGTCAGTGTTCAGTGTTCAGAGTACAGGTGTAGTTCCCCTCTCAGTCAGTGTTCAGAGTACAGTTGTAGTTCCCCTCTCAGTCAGTGTTCAGAGTACAGGGGTGGTATCCTATAAACGGCTTAAGACTTATGTCAGCAAAACACTAACTTTGAGACACATTTTAACTAAGTTTCCTATATTGGATTAGTCTGAAGTTTCAGACATAGATTCGATAAAATTTGGTTAAGCCAAATACAGAAAACGTGATCTAAATAGGTTGATAACTAAGGTTTTTATAGGATACTGCCCATGGTGTAGTTCCCCTCTCAGTCAGTGTTCAGAGTACTGGTGTAGACAATTTGGTCATTATGATTACATTAATCTATCAGAAATATGGTGAATACAATTGATGTCTGTAGTCTGAATTAAGAACATTTGAAATATCCTGAAGTATTTTGTGTGTGTGACTAGTCACGGAGAGTGTGGCATTGAGAATGGTAGTCTAGGTG
Organism: Lepetodrilus pustulosus; assembly: GCA_032355345.1. Classification (NCBI taxonomy): domain Eukaryota; kingdom Metazoa; phylum Mollusca; class Gastropoda; order Lepetellida; family Lepetodrilidae; genus Lepetodrilus; species Lepetodrilus pustulosus. The sequence continues at coordinate 20,587 of JAULBP010091926.1, read as the reverse complement.
TTAATCAGGACCTACATCATTGCTAGCTGTGTAGAACTGTGCCAGAACACTGATGGCCCAAAACAGCAGTACTGCCCTATTGTGACATGCAATGTCAGAAAACTGATGGCCCAAACAGCAGTACTGCCCTATTGTAACATGCTATGTCAGAACACTGATGGCCCAAACAGCAGTACTGCCCTATTGTAACATGCAATGTCAGAACACTGATGGCCCATGCAATGTCAGAATACTGATGGCCCAAACAGCAGTACTGCCCTATTGTAACATGCAATGTCAGAAAACTGATGGCCCAAACAGCAGTACTGCCCTATTGTAACATGCAGACCAGATCTGGAGGTCATCATCTGAAGGTCATCATGGTGATGAATAGAATGCAGTTATAAAGCTTGGTTTGTCAGTACCAGCTATCAGTGCTACCCATGTTCTATATTTCCTCTGCACATGACAAGTAATATGATAGTAAAATTGTGTTGAAACTCCAATCAAGACCTTCTTGAAAAAGAACAAATGTTGTGAGCAACTTGAGCCATGCTAAATTATCTATTCTATTCTCAAGGCGTTCTTACGATCATCGTCTTAGCACATGCTATAGGTATCCTTAAGATTATTGTACAATCTTAAGAAAGTTTCGAGAATACTCTCCGGACTAGCTATTGCTTCTTTCATTTTGACTTAATCAAAAAATGTAATTTATCATGATCTAACTGATCAAGTGAACTTTCCTGTCCAATACAGGTATTGGTAAATAATGTTTGATCAGGATTTCCATGAAGAACTGCTGCAATTAATCTCTTGATGTTGGTGACCGGCAATGGGGCGGTAGGCAGACTGTCTTCTCTAGTGTAATCCTATTGTCCACCTGGTGAGTGCCCCACAGTGTTCAGGTCCATGTGTCAGCTAGACATTCAGGTGTTCATATCGTCTTCCCACATCCGTCTGCCTCATCTGTCACTCCACTGACGATGGCAGATATCGTATCACGCTTGAGTGACAGTGGAGATAATCTGTCCAATAGGACCTGCACACTTCACACACCACAAACTGTTTCAATTGACGATCATCGAAGCAGACATCATCAATTTGGCGTGTCCATGTAGTTGTAGCCTGGTGTGACAGGGGGCTTGTAACAAGGGCAGATATTGATAAGTTGCCAATTGCCTGAAATCTGTACAATGATTGCCACAATGGTGGCCAGAGATTTGTCATATCATTGTCATCTGCCACCTGCACTCTGATAATCACTTGTATGCAGCAATTGTACATAAAACACATAACAATTATAAGGAATACTGTATTAACAGAAGACAATTATACTGTTCTACCATAAAAATTTAATTCAATACATGATATTGATACTTTTTGGTAAATATTTTCCAATGTGGACACATACAATTATATACCGTATGTTAACTCTGAGTCAAGTAATTGTAATGAAATGTACAATACATTTGAGAAAATGCTCGGGCAATACATCTCGTATGTTGGACATGTTTGCACTTGTCTCTTTGGGTTGTGTAACAGTGATTATTTCTCTTTGAATCTTTGAATGAACAGATGTAAAACAATATACATGTACCTTAGTATTATGATTATATGGAATATGGGACATTTTTCATTACTTGGAATCATACTTCAAAATACTTGACAATGTTGTAATAATAATGTACAAAGCTATAACACATACTTGAGCGTGTTGTAATAACTATTGGTGTCTGACCTATTGTTTTCTTTTGGTCTATTATGTCAGCTGGTGATGTGTTTGTGGTATGAGCACTGGCTGTTCTATCTTACTGAACAGCTTACTGAAATCTTGAAAATTGACTGCATATTAATAATGACTACAATGTTTAAATATGTCTACATGATACGTTCTATTTATATTATGTATAGCAGACAGTTCCATGTGTACCAGCCTTGACTTGTGGGCCTGGGTATCCTTTCACGAAGCTCTCTTGTCCACTAAGAGAGTGGTAGCACTTGTTTTGCCGATAGCTAATACACTGTTAAGAGAGCGATACCATTCTCTTAGTAGATAAGAGAGCTTCGTGAAAGGATACCCTGGCTGTGACACCTAATTGTTATGGGCATCACTGTGACACCTAGTTGTTGTGGGCTTTCTTCCTACCATAAGCAGATCGTCCTCTCTAACAGGGTGACTCACTATGTCCACACCATGTCTCTAGAAGTAGTTAGTAAACTTGAGACGACATGCAGAAGACAAAGACCTACTAGCTGTCGTCCTGGCAACCATTACCATAGTGGTTGCCATGGAAATAACAAACAGTGCAAGGTTCATGCAGTGGTGAGATTGATATTATCTTTGAAGTCAATAATCTTGTGTTATACATAATTGTGTATTTGTCACTTGCTGAACTACACCATTTCAGAAAATATTTGGGCAACATTAAATTATCATGGTAGTTATTGTTTTAATCAACTATGTTGGTCATCTCCCTGTTATTACACTGGTATAATATCCACTTCCAGTTCACAGCCGTCTTTATGAGACCACTTCCTGGTCTGGTATCCTGGCCCGTTCCTCAGAACCATTGTAGTGCTATGAGAGACATAAATCTATGTTAACGTATACGAGTTGCGAGTCTTGTAGCACTATACAGGTCTTGTAGCACTATACGGGTCTTGGGTCTTATAGCACTATACAGGTCGTGTAGCACTATACAGGTCTGAGGAACAGGACCCATGTCTGGCCATGGACACAAGAGCTTGATGAGAGGAGGTGCTGATCACTAACAAGCACCTTCCATTAGCTGTGAGAAGGTGTTCTGCTCATCTAATGCTTATTGATGAGTGCTGGCCCGCTTCTACAGTGTGTGGCCAATCTGAGCTGGTTGCCATCAATATCATATTAGTCGGTATCGGTTTCCCGGCCTGGCTAAGCAGGCAGCATCATGCAGCCCTGGCCACTGTTAAAGCTCTTACCCAAGATTAAATGCTTTTAATTATTAGTGTTTACATTATGGTGTTGTTTCAGTTTATGACATACTTCATCAAATCACCCAACACTTGTACAGGTCAACTATCTGCAAAGTATGACAACATATTGCGACATACACTTTCATGGCTAGAGTTATACTAATTAGTATTTGTTCATGTTTTTTGTAATGTCTGTAATGCAAATATTTTTTGCAATACCGGTATCTGCTTTTAAAAAAGTTACCATATGTAAAGTTTAATTCCTTATAACTGAGACACAGCTAATAAGTCATAGAACGATACAGAATCAAAAGCAGTCTAAAAGCAGTGTTCGAAATAGAGCCCATCACCACACCCACAGCGGGTTATTTTCAGCGAGGACGGGTAACGTTTTACTCGTACACGCCCGCATGTCGTGGGTTTCTCTTACTTCTCTTTGTTCTTTTTCTCTTAATTTATAAAATCATTTGTTTGTTTTCATAAATACAAATTACTAGATCTAGTAATGAGATGGGAATGGGAATCTTTGATGTTGTTGACCTGATTTTGTCTATCCCTGCTAGAACTTCAGAATGTGAACGAGAATTTTCACAAATGAAAATTACCAAAACGATGTTCAGGAACAAGTTAAAGAGTTTGTCGATGACGCTTCTGATGACATTCCAACTGGACTAAACACCAATGGAGGTGTATGACCCAAAAATGCAGGACTGGCCAACATATGTGAGGACTGGTAACTTTTTAGACTTACCAGTCCTTATGTCTGGCTTGATTTCCCTGGAGTTTTATACACTGCTAAAAGGACATTTATTAAACATGTTCCCAAAAATGTAATGTCCACAATGGTTTTTGTGTAATGTCCGCAATGCACATTTTTATTTCTAAAATCTAAAAGAAAAGATTTTTGTAGATTATTTTCATAGCAGTTTGAAAACTCATCATCCCCATATTTGAAAAGTACAGTTATTTCTGTGGCAAGTTTTTAACTTCACAGGAAATTAGATTTTAGTGAGAGGACTAAAACATGTGGTTGTTATTTGTTATAATGTCTGCAACACACTTCTTATGTTTATTACCAATAGTAGGAAGGGGTCACCGAAGGTATGGACAGTGCATACATTTTAAAAGCATAGGCGGCTTTGTAAACATTTCACAAGAACATCAAAGTCAGATTTCTGTCTCTGAATGTAATGCCCGCAACGTGGAACTGCCCTCGTATAATTTTCTAGAACTAGGTTATTCTGGAACTAGTTTTTTTTCTGCACAGCAACAGAATGAATTTCATTCTACAATTTAAATGTAATTCAGTAGACCTGCAGGCAACCAAGATTTGATCAATCTGTCAGAGAGAAAGTTACAAAAGGTTGACACCAACTATCAGGAATTATGAGCAGAACACTGTTGGTGATGTCTTCGTTATCTGTGGGAGGGTGAAATCCTGTGGTAATACAGTCAGGAATCTGGGAATCGAACTCGGAATCATCATTGTAGTTGTGTTGACAGCAACACTAGTGAGCTCCCAACACAATAATGTCAGAACAAAGATAATAAAAGTACATAAATTACTTTATTCTGTCATATGGCAAATAGCATTTGACAGACACCAATCTATATTCATTCATCTTTCACATTATATACAAATAAGTCACTTTTTAATCATCATCCATATCACATTCTTCTCTCTTCCTTTTCTTTCTGTCACATACACCAACGCATGTACACGTGAACACACACATGCATACACATCAAATCATATTACCTCTAATAAGCAGTTCATCTATACATTAAGTAGATCTTGTCTTTGAATTATTTCTGAGAATTTGTGTTCTTGATCTTCATTATCTTGTTAACCAGAAGCTAAGGCTTTTGATAAAAAATAAATAAGTACCTAGGGCTCCTGATAGAGCAAGTATGTTGCCTACTTTAGTTACCTAGGGTTCTTCATATCATAATTGTTACCTAGGGCTCCTCATAGAGCAAATATGTTACCTACTTTATGAGTACCCTGATTTTAGATGGAGAAAATATGTGACCTACTTTATGAGTACCATAATGTGACCTACTTTATGAGTACCTAGGTTCTTTTATAGAGGAACTATGATGTGACCTACTTTCTTCATTGAGTCTGATACAGGACTACTCTCTGGAGTCATACTGAACACAAATACACACATGTGCAACATGGATAACACATGGATAACACATGGATAACACAGAGACTGCCACCTATCACAGACAGCCATGGTGGGAACACACAACAAAATAGAAACGTTGGAATTATATTCCGAATCCACGCCAGATGAAATGAGTGTTTGCGGAGACAGGAGAGGAGCACTATTGGAATGGTTGTCATTGTTCATCATTGTTCATCGTTGTTCAGCATTGTTCAGCATCTGTACAATCCAATATCTAGCACACCAATGACATATCTTGGACAATTGGTACCAATGTTTGATAGGCCAGGTGAGCAGGAACAACACACATGAGATTGACATGAGATTGAGACTAGTAATCCACTCAGAGAAACATAAGAGATTCACGTCCTTTGGATCCAATGAAGCCACAGAGTATTCTAGCACATCATCTCACACCACAGAATAGCCCAGTAGGTCAGTGTGAGGCTCAACACTGGCGCCGTGTGGGGTCGCTGTGCTGCTGTGGACCTGTGCGGTGGTGACCGGGGGATGCGTAGTGGACGATGCAGCCAGGTTCTGGAGGTACATCCAACTGACGTGTGTGCTGATGTCGCTAAGGTCTAGCTTCGGGGCGGTGTGGCCGCTGTCACTGGGGGGGTGCTGCCCCGCTGTCCTGTTAGGGTTGAGATTCCTTGCTGAAGAATTGAGATGCTTCACTGAACAGTTCAGACTTGTGTCTTGAAAGTTGCTAGATATCAAGTTCAAATTCCTGCCCGAACTGTCTTGTTTTCTCCCAGAGGAATTTAGTGTCCTTGAACTTGTTCGACTTTGAGTTTGCCAATTTGACATAGGAATATTATCACTGGGTGACAACCGCACTGTCTCACATCCACTTTTATTCGATTTTATTGGCTTCAGCAGTGGTATGTCCTGTAATTGGTTGTTAGTGTTAGTGTTAGGGTGATACTGTCCTGATCTGGAACTCCGAAATCCTGAGTCCTCAGAATCAGTTGAACCTTGCGATGCCTGTGAGTTGGGTCTGTCCTTACACTGGAACTCGCTGAGCTCGGACAGCCCGCTGTCGTGAGGCGCGTGGTACAGTCCGGGGCGCGCACCCTGCTCCTGCTCCGTGGACGGACTGCGACTGACCTGGTACGCGCTGTTGTCAAGACCGCTGTCCAGCACAGCCAGACGGCGAAACTCTGGACGGATGAAGATGGGCGGCGGTGGAGGAACACGTGACATCCCCATCTCCCTCATCTTCCCGTGAGGGTCGTGCTTCTTCGTCAGAATGTCCCGGCGAGCCTTGATCCGATACCAGCAGATTATGAACAACACAAACAAGATGACTGTGATGATAGTGGGCAGGATGATCCCGAGATAGAAGAGAATATTCATGGTCTTTTTCTCAATAATCATCATGGATGGGTTCGTGTTGCCTCTGCTCCATCATAGGTCTTCTACATTCACTCTTGTTACGGCAACATCAGAACTCTGAAAATAAATACTCATACTATGAAAATTGCATCATATTATTATACAGCAACCTGTAAACAATTACATAATTACGTGGTGAACATTTACTGGGAATATAGAATCCACATGAAATAATTCGGGTGTTTTCTGATAAAGACATGACAGGCAATGCTAGTTGGAAGCCTCTTCTCCACAAACATCCAGCCAGACATCCTGGCCTCAAAAAGTCCACAATTAATCCCTGTTACTGCCGGCTCATTGAAGTGACAGCATCGTGACATCAGCCATTGGATGCTGTCTTGGCGTGGACCATGTTATACCACAGGGGTCACAAGTCACAAGTACCTCCACTGTGACCCAGCCTCAGACTGACCGAGCAGAGCTATTATATCACCGTACATTCCCTACCCGCTCAGGCCCATACAATATTCACTCAGGAATTTGCCCTTATTGTCTTCATGCTGAGCCAGCTGACAATACTCAGAAATAGTTTTCTTTATGTCCCCTTAATGATAAGCACAATGCTGGTATGCCAGATGAATAATCTCATATGGGCTTTGTCCTTTGAAATTTTAAATTTTAATACATTTGGTGCAGATATTATCGTTATTCTTTGGAAATTTTAGATAAAATAACATTTACTGGAAGTTCATGATTTCTTTATTTTCTTTTTACAATTGTGTAAAATTAAGATAAGAATATGCAGTGTTTAGCAATAAATATATATACCTATCATCATGACATTGTGCCACATAACAGTTGATGACATTTGATCTATGGTCAGCTTTTTACTACCACCTATGAACAAGTGAAATACATTATAGTTTTATTAATAATGCAAACATACACCTAGAATGTTTTTAAGAAATCTATATGGTTAATAAAAACATATTTTGGAATACTTGAATATTCATTCATTTTAATTTCTCGTTGTGAGCATAAAATTCATCTCTTACAGTTAACATATCAGCATATTTATCTATGTATGTCATCAGTATAACAACACAACATTCAAATCTTCACATTATTTTTCACATAAAAATGCTAACCTTTCCCAATATATGAATATGAGGATTGATAAATGTTACTCAATTAACATGTCCTCTATGTCCTCAATGTCCTGACTGCCAGTAGGATGCCTGTAACTGGCAATAACTCTGATATATTGCCTTCAGGAAAGTGTTGTATAGAGATAAATAGTCATGAGGCGATCATCATTTACATGAGTATAATGCACGGGGCTGAGCGAGTGTGTTGTCCTCTACATTGCGGTAAAGCCAGCGTAAAGCTAGCGCCTGATGATCTGCACAAAGGCTCCTGGTGGTGTGCCCAGTTCAAGGCAATTAAGCTGTTATAAGGAGCCTAGTCAGTCAACTTTGACCTCTGTGATCTAATGCTTATTGAAATGGAGTTACACCTGCTATTGATCAGCAGAATCCAATCAGCTGGAGTGATGTAACTCCACAGTTACTCGTGGTTGTCCAGACTTGAGATGCAGCATAGTTGGGGTATTTTATTTTGTGAATGTCCCAGGACTTTCTGCAACCACCCACATTATATATATTTATGGTTGTTTTGGACTAGTTCTTAGCTACAACTGCAAAGAACATTCACTTGACATAATACAATCATGTATGGCAGACAAAGTTTCATTCCAGCTCCACGATAAAGGACTTTGCCAGTTATAACTGATGGTAAATAACCTGAATATAGTCATATTTTATTTTGTTTCAATATATTAATGCAAGGGGACAACTCAAAGTGGTACAACTAAAATATGAAAGGATATGATTATGTTGGTACATCAAAGACAAGATAATTAATGGTTTGTAACCTAAATTCATATAAAATATTAAATTTGTGATAACTATCGAGTGTTTGGGAAATATTGCATTAGTAGATAACAACTTTTGGATGGACAAATCAAATGTAAGTGTTGGGTAGAAATTTGTTTGTCCATTATTTAGGTCAACCATATGTGATAGTAGGTAACTGGACATATAAAAAGATACCCATGATAAAACATGAAAAATCACATCGACAAATACATGGATTTTGAACCCTACATCATTTTGGATGTGGGTAGCCAGGTAACTGCAGTTACTCACATGCGGTTTTCCCCTGTGATGTATGGTAGACGTGATCCATTACCAGGATTACCAGCATTACCAGGATTACCAGCATTACAGCTTCAACATTGTACCTATACTTCTGTGTACAGAGCTTTTTAGCTTAACATACAGATGAAGAACATAGATAATATTGGTGAACAAATAAATATATTGTCAATCTGACAATCCACGTGTACCCAAAACATTGCGTTCATACTTCGATGAACAGAATTTTCTTAGGTGGCATTGTTACATCACGTATAATTGACATCATCTATGTTTGACGGCAGCAAAATATTGTTGAACACGCTCTGAAAATGTTGACTAAGTACATTGATGCATCATGTAAGACATTTAAATAAAAGGATCCCCATTCCTTTGTTGAGTAATTTACTAATAAGAATTGACTGTCATTATTATTACGTTCATCAATGTATGAACGTAAAAAATTATGTGCAAACTTTTGTATGAGCTGCTTCTCGGTTTCATACAGTTTGCACATTGGTTTTTATGTTCATACTTCGATGAATGTAAAAAAAAATACAGTCAATCATTAGTTGAATATGACTTCATTAAGGCACACATTTGTTTTCAAAGTATCCTTAAAAAAGTGTCTAGTTAATATTATAACAACCTTGACTGACAAGAATAGTGTTTTATGGATGAAAGGGAATGTGTCCCATGCCAGCTCCAACCTACAAGCCAGGCTTGTGAGTGCAGGGCATTCCCCACTGGTGAGGTGAGTTGTCCGGGGAGTTCACTGTGGTGACGCCGTCATCGTGATGCCATGATGACACAGGAACCTTGGCCAGTACAGTCTTTGATGTCTGTGGTTACATCATGTTGATAATGTTCTATGAGCAGCTCCCAGCCCATCCTGATCAGCCACATCAAACAGTGGGATGGCCGAGGATCCCACGGCACGCGGAATATTGCTCCTGTCAAATACACTCGCTAACATGGACAGTAGAAACAGCTACATCGCTGTTGTTTCCGTGTGTAAGAATGTGGTCTTACGCTATTTTGGGTCATGACTTTTTAAACTCCGAACAACATCTTGCATTCAATAAATTGTCTGAGGAGCCCAACTTTCCTTATATCTAAAATGTAAATGTCAAAAGAGAAAATATGTGTAGCCTGTGTATGACAGATTGAATCTAGCTCTAAGTTCGGACTTGGTTACCGCTTGTCACAAACCTGGGAATATGAAATTACCCTGTTAGCTGGTTATCTCTTTGTGTGTTCAGCCATAAGAAATTAAATCTAGAGTATAGATTTCTTTTCTCTGAAAACCCATTAAGTATTAATATTAAGCACTGTGTTCTAGCAGCCTGTTAGGGCTGGGACAGGCTGAGACGGGCTGAGAGGAAGGCCATTGGGTCACATGCTATGGCTGATGATGGCTCTTAGTATTAAAGAGAAATACTTAGAGCTTTCATCTGAATCGGTGGTTGAGAAGTGTTAATATTAATAAACCTGCGCTCAGATGAGAATTAGTTTCTCTACAGTACTTGGTGTACATCTATCTACTTGATGCAGACATTTCAGTAATAGTATGTAGTATGTATAATTTCAGATGGCACTTATCTTGATTAGAGGAATGTTCTCTGCAAGTTCATAGGGTTTATATTAAATATATCAATTTTTTATATTTTATAATATTTTACTTCAGTTATTATATTGAGTTTAAATGTTAAGTTAAATATAATAAAATAAAATTATGATTTTACATCAGTTGAAATATTAATTTTAATACATGTACTATAACTTTACACAGTTGTGGTCCAAGCATTTTCTTCCTTATTACCGGTAACCACCAGAGCCTAGAACATACGGAGCTGATGTGACTGAGTATTACCCTGTGTACACTCATATGGATGGACGGGTGGCGACCACAACAGTAATAATAATAATATCAGGATAATAATTTTAATAGTATTGACAGTCAGCTTGTATGTTGTTGTTTGTTGTCTAACTTTTTAAATCTTCAAAATGTAAGCTGTTACTGTCTTGATCAATTGCTGGCAGTTATCTTCAACTCATTGTTGTCAAGTTTTCAATGTTAAGGTATCTTCAACTCATTGTTGTGATGTTTTCAATGTATATGACAATCAGAATGGTAATATTTTTAATGTCTACAATGTTAGTAGTTTGAAAAGTATGGAAAGTGATTGCCTATAGTTTGTGGTCCTTCGTCCATATATAGCCATTATAATGTGGTCGTCACAATTTGATCGGGAGCATGTAAACTATTGAAATAGTACAGAGTTGCCATGTTGCCAGTCACCAATGTCAGCAAGCTACCTACCGTCCCATTACTGTCATGGGGAAATAACAACCAACATTTAATTCAACTTTCAAGAAACACTAACACTTGTAATTATTTTCACAGTATCTCTCACCTCAGTTGATGTGAAGCCAGGTATATCCTATGGGGAGACCCGTGTTCAGTGTTCATGCCCGGACTGACTATATTTAGGTCCTCGCTCATTGAGTGTACGAGTTGGCACTAGCTGTACAGGTAATATCGATAGGAAGTGTGTCCAGCCTCGTCAAGGTGTGTCGGCATTCAGCGGACAGTTCACCGTCTCCAGACCTTCAGTGTCCTCACCACTGAGAATGAAAGTCCATCGATCACTCCCTGAGCTCTGCCAAACACTACTGTTGTCCATCAGCCTCCACAGCCAGAGCCACCTCTGACCTGCCTTCTGATTGGTTGTGGGTTTGTGAGAGGTGCAAGCAGCCTAGGGGCAAGTTGTGTTCCACCTGGCTAGTCACGGTAGTCAGATCAAGCCAGGTACACCTCACACAAACATTCACGTAATATTCGCTAATCAAAGCGTGACTGTGGGGGTCGCCTCTGATGATGGCCTACTGGAAGTGGTGGAGGTTTAAGCTGAGACACATCTTACATACACTGTCCTGACTGTAGAGCTCTGCAGTCTACAGATATGTGTGTCTATGTCATTAACAGATCAGACACATCTTACATACACTGTCCTAACTGTACAGCTCTGCAGTCTACAGATATGTGTATGTGTGTCTATGTCATTAACAGATCAGACACAGATATTATACACTGACTGCCTCTCCAGGTTTCTAGTCGGTAATATTGCTAGCTATCTGTGGAGCTGTTCTGTAGGGTTCCTTCTGTAGCGGTGGTAGAGGACCTTGAGGGGCTCACTGAGATCCCTACAGCTGTACAAGAATGTGAGGACCTTGTGCAACATGTGGCACTTACTGAAGTTACTTGTGCTCGTGTTGCAGAGCACTCAAAATATAGGACATGCATAATTTATTTGTTGTATGAACTTCAATACAGTTTCCCCATTGTACTTCAAAAACAATATGCTATACCGCTTCAATACTAGTTTCTCAAAATCATGATATATATAGTAACACCTGTATACATTGATTTCAAATATAAGTTAACAATTTCTAATAAATATGGATGTATTGTAGCAGGTTAAACTTGTATCAACTGAGTGAGGCTTAGCCGAGACCCAGCTTAGTTTACAGCGTCTTAGTTTACAGCGTGAGTGTGTGAGAAAAGGCATTGGCATACATGGGGACTGGTTCAGATATATTTTATGAGTTGGTGTGTCTACTGAGATAGATAGGAAGACATGAGATAACCTAGGTCCACACAGAGATAACTAAGATAACCACAGACTAGTGGAGACTGAGTCATATCTTGTCCAACTTTATTAATTATGAAGGCAGTGCGCACTATCTATGGCAGCTCAAGATAAATAGTAAAAAAAATGGTCTCAGCTTGCATTTGTATTCTTCCAATACCGTATAAAATTATGTTATTTTTGGCATCTGTTAAATCAATATCCTTTGCTTAAAACATTGGACAAGAATTAAGTTGGTATTTTGGTTTACATTTGATATGTTTAAAGCAGTAGGTCTATATAAAATCATGTTCATGAACAATTAACATCATATTAGTACCATCATAATGTCGCCAGTCTGCCAGTTTACAATGGTTTATGATGGTTTAATATTTGTAATGATGCAATTAATCAACATTAACTAATCGTTCAGCCAGGAATGTAAGCACTTGTTGTACATGGTCTGTTATAAGTAATATCGGCTGAGACTGTGTACTCTGATAACATGGGGCTGGGTCATACAATTGATATCACATCTGGGTCAATGGTACATCGATAATTACTTACCGTAAACATATGTACATGCATGTTGTGTGGGTGCACATATCCAGATGGACAATGAATACATCAGATGAAGTGGCACCCTGCTAATTAAGACAATCCTGTAGAATTAATTACCATGCAAGTAGCGCCCCCTATTGTTGAGTGGCCAGCATGTTTTCTATACTGGTTAAACTAATTAGAGGACAATTATCTGCACAGTGGCAGCCTTTGATCTTTTCTTTTGCGTTCTTTTGTCTGAGCCCTGGTTGTTTTAAGGAGAAAGTGACACCGATTAAACGAGTGGTATCAATAGTGTATCAATAGCATATCGATAGCATGCTATTAGCGGGACAGCCTCTGTCTGGATGGATGTCTGGCCTACAGTGAGGCTTTTCATTTTAACACCTTTAACACTATTAACACCCACTTTACACCAATAAAAACTAATTTGCAGAAATAATAATCTGTACATTCTTATTATTTTAAACTTCAAAGAGCAATTTTAGTTTCAGATTAAACCCACTGAAAGTAGTGTATTTATGATGTTGGATTTCAAAATATACTTCATTTTATGTTTTTTTACATGTGAAACATATCACTGCATTAACATGTGGCTGATTAATATTTCATGGTATCTGAATTATTTGTTGCTGAAGTCACAAAACCTCCCCAGCCAGTCAGAGTAAGCTCTACACAGTAGTAATGGTATGGTAATGATCTGTTTTATGTGGGAGGAAAAGCTATGGTAAGACAGGACCACACCTGCACAGACATGGTCAATGGATGGTAGTGCAGTGAGAGCTTGTCAGACTTAAGAGTCAAAGGTACTGAGTTTGAGTCTGCACCATCACTGTTGGAAGAAGTTACCTTTTCAACGTGAATGCAGTGGACCCCCGCTTAGCCGGACTTCGGATAACCAGTTCCCTCGCTATCCAGTTCCCTCGCTATCCAGTTCCCTCGCTATCCACACAGTTTTAACTAGGGGCCATATATCAGTTTTCCTATGACTCAAACATACGGAAATTCAGTTACTTGCATGATTATACCGGGGGTCGACTATGAGAAAATATGCACTTTCTGTGGTTACTGAGTGATTGCAGGTTTACTGCACTAATAGCCACAGAGGTGTTGCAGGTTTATACAAGTGATTTATTAACAAGCTGCAATATGAGTGAAATAATCTTGAAAGCCAATATAAATGTCACTGTGCTGCCTACAACTAGTTGACCATGATGACTGTGGGTAGTTGGGCCATGATGACTGTGGGTGTGATGTCATCCATCACTGTCAGGAGGGGTTGTTATCACACTGACAGGTACACACATGTCACATGACCAGGCCAGGTTCCTGTACGTTTGAGAGGGAAGAGGACCGGCTCTGTCCCTAGGGAAACTTACTTCCTGTTTGTAGGACAAGGGGAGATCACTAGATTGTATATAGAGAGTAGCGAGAAATCTGTCCCCAATGTTGTGTTTTACTACTACATGTATTTCTGGTTTTTGTTTTATTGTCAAACTACATTGTTATTTCAACACATTTGTATATAATAGGCCCTATATATAATTATCAAATGTTTAATCTTATTTTTCCTGCAACTAGATGTTGACTTTGGAATTTAATTTGCTCTATATTTGATACAATCCATTACTTTTGAATATGATGGAGGATTGCTTCATTTTAACCTTATTACATTGTAATTACAGATATTAGATGTGATAACAATGATGTGGCCGATATCCCTGATATGCCTGAGGTGACATTTGTGGTCGGTAACAGAGTTGTGCCTCCAGGCATCTACTGGACTCAACTTGGTGTACGGTCATTGTACAGTCTGTGTATGGTCAATGTAGGTAATCTATTGACCCATTCATGACTGTTTGTGCTGGAGGTGCCGATGTTATCGCAGTAATTATCTCAACTTTCAAACAATGTTGTCTTTTGTACCTGCAAATGTCACTGGATGTAATTCTCTAATAGATTTTCTTATTGAAATCTGGAAAGAAATGACCTGTCAAAGCACATGTCAAGTTGGGTGAGAGCTCCATCATTAGAACTATCTTCCTGTCAATATACATGACATATGTAATTTACCTCCATGCTATCAATAACTATCCTCACAGTCATTCATCAGAGTCCTCACTTTAGCATATTGCTGACATTTGCTGATTGCTGACATCTGCTGATTGCTGACATTTTCTGCTCATACTAATAAGTCACCTAGACTCCTATATCACTGTGTGTGTTCATGCTAGTCTATATCGTCATGTTAATCTACATATTAACTCCTATGTTCATGCTAGTCTATATATAGACTCCTATCATGATGTTAATCTACATATCAACTCCTATGTTCATGCTAGTCTCAAGAAATCATACCTCGAACTGGTTATAGTAGACTTTTACTGCAATTAAATGTGACAGGCATTCATATTGACATGTAGATCTATGTTCAGTTTTTCTCTAGAAATAATCAATTAATGAGAATGTCAGACTGTAGCTGGCATGGATATTAGGTGGATATTAGTGGATATTAGTGGATATTAGGTTGCTGGTTGCCTTGTACTCACACCAGGTGTCTTGCTTGTAGAACAACATGTCAGCTTTGGGTTCCCTGGTGTGAAATTACATCTCATAATATGATATTAATGGCATTGGAGTTTTATGATCCGTTAAAATTTTAAGCCATATTAATGTTTATGAAGAATTGTTTAAAAGCAATATAGCCAGGTAGTTTATTCATTGGTGCATTGTGGGAGAATTATATTTATGGTCTCTACTTGGTTCTTTGTCTCAGAAAGTTAAACTCTAAACTGATGGAAATATGTGATCAATATATTTAACTGCCGTACTGTGACGTTACCTCACTGTTAGTGCCTGTCTACATGTCATGGCCTGCTAATTTTCAATAACTTATCTGCTCGGACTGAATGTACGTCCGTAAAAACAACACTGCTAACAAGACCTAAGTCATGAGTGCTCATACTAAAGGATGCATTTTAGACATGAGAAATAAACTCTCATCGAATAACGTGGGAAAAGAGATATTTTCGCCAGTGGCACAGCCATGAGAGAAAATATTGGTGTTTTTTCATGTCGTGAGATAAGAAATACATATAATTATAAACAAAACTTTGAAAATAAGACTTTACATTCTCCCAACCTGAACAATTAAGTGTCTGCTGAAGTCACGAGCCGTCAATATGACATGTCAGAATAGGTCATCACACATTTTAGAATAGAATGGTGACCCTAAGAATGAGCTAGCCTTCAATAGTTATATCGACAAATAGAAGTCAAAACATTATATATTAAACTAATCAACAGATACAAACAACTTGTAAAGCTCTGCTACATCCAAAATGTTAAAGTTGACATGTCAAATTGATCAAATAATAGTAGGATAAACTGATAAAGTGCCAGTCGGTATCGTGGCTTAGTGGCTCACATCAGGTTCAATAGTAGTGGAGTTGTTCTCTTCACTGCAGTGACGATATCACTCCTCTCACTCAGAGTGAGAAGTGTCTGTCTTTCACTTTTAAGTATATTATAAAAGACTGCTTTGTATTTGTAACGCTTGACTACAGTATAGCCAGAAGCCGTTGTACAGGTGTGCATGATGCTGTTTCACATAATATCAGCATATTTCACTTGTTGATAACAATAACAACTTGTTCTGACATATTTCTACTGCTCTTGAGGTGGTTATGTTAAAATACACTCAGGTGAATATGAGATTCTCAGTATCATTCCTCGTGAAGTAGGTGAAAGATACCTGCAGTGACATAAAACAATAACTCACTCACATCCCAACATAACAATTACATGTACATTATCTTGCTTTTAAAGGGAAAATTGGGGTATGAATAGAAAAAGAAATTCAATAGAAATAGTATGCTTGTTAATCAAATTTGAAAGTGATTGTATATTAATTTAATTGAGATTCTAGCTATATTTTGTATTGATTGTTTTAGCCAAATAATAATAAAATATACACAGCCTCCCTACATTTACAGTGATGTTGGTTTCATATTATAATTATAATACATGTACCCATATTTTTTATATAATTATGTTGCATCTAATGTTCTGCTAATATAAAACAACATTTTGTGAATATTTGTAATATGTTTAACCATGCTAAAGCAGTATCATTTGTTAATATTTGATCAAAATAATTTACCATCCCACATCAGTACTCACTGGTTTGATCCTATCCAAAACTAGATAAAGCAACTACATTGATGAAAGATGAAAGGAATTTTACATTTTATAACAAACGCAAATATTGAAAGATCTAGTAATAGATAAATATATTAACTATTCACAGTAAATGTGTTCCACTGTTCCATTCAATAGAAACTACTTGTGCTTAGTTCTGATGTTGCTGTTACTGTTGCTATGGAAGCAATGTTACTACTAGTATCCATTAGAACATATCTATTGAAGATTAATTATTTGAATGAACTATGCCTGTGATATGACAGAATTCTGGAATTGAACCTTTTGTGGCTAATGCCAGTGGATTGCAGTACAATCATAGATACATGTACATTGTTAAAAAATGTATTAAACTTTTTATAAAATTAGGCTATAGTTATATATTTGATTCTCTGGTTTAAAAAACAATAATAAATATTGTTTGATATTTTGGCCAGTTGGGCAGGTTTAATATAAGCATATCGCTAATACTAATTGGGAGATTATCAATGGTCAGTTGAAAGAAAATACGAAATAATTGACATTAATTGTTATAAACACAACTATACACATAAATCATTCAGACTTTAGTGTGCAATTATTTTCAAAGTACTGACTGTTAATATTAGTAGGCCCCAATTGTTATAAATTAGGCTTTTGCTATACATATTTACCAGTAACCAATTATAAATGGACTTTGACTTTGTGTCACGCAATACCTGTCAGTCTATATTCATGTTCAATTCTGGTTAATATGTCTCTTGTACAATTTATTATTATAATTTTCTAATAATGTAACTCATTATTTTTATTTTCTAAACTGGAAAAAAAGTTTGGTTGGAAGATCTTAAAACCAATAATTCAAAATGTTATTATTTTATACTTTTATACATTTTGTATGCCATGTTTTACCATTGGAAATTGTGGATACTACCATAGTTACTCTAATTATTTGGAAAGGAGAAAATAATTAAATTTGTAGCCATTCGAATTATTATAAAAAGATGAAAATTGAAAATAAT
This sequence comes from Lepetodrilus pustulosus, assembly GCA_032355345.1. Taxonomy (NCBI): domain Eukaryota; kingdom Metazoa; phylum Mollusca; class Gastropoda; order Lepetellida; family Lepetodrilidae; genus Lepetodrilus; species Lepetodrilus pustulosus. Next base: position 2,549 of record JAULBP010091926.1, on the reverse strand, counting down.
CTGTGTTCGTATAATTAGGGACAACCAAATTATAGTATAAAATATGGTTGTAATTGAAATGGTAAATATACAAAAGATTTAGTTTTGACAATTAATTTAGGTGTTGGTATTATTAGAGGGTTTGAATTATTATAGTAATTATCGTACATACATTATTATTTTTCAGTAGTATGATCAGATATTTTTTACTGTTGGACATTCAGACATTGCCTTCTACAATTGAATAATTTGATATTGTATATGTTAATGGAACAAGCAGATATTATGAATCACAGTTATTAGTTAGACATTGTTGCTATCCTAAAATTTATTTTTATCAAATATCAAACCTTTCAACTGCCACTGACATTTTGTGTGCGTAGGCCTACACTAAGATATCACAGATTTGGCCTGGTTTGAGAATTATGTTGTTAACTCCCTAGTTATATTTTGTATTATTCATATGAAATTATCTCTGTATTATCCTTAATCCCCTAAAATATCCATATAAAGTTCCTGCTTTTATGGCTGTGTCCTTTTGTGCATTGACAGGGTTTTCTGTGTGTTTGTGTGGGTCCATTGACAGGGTTTCAGTGGCAGTCAGTCAGTGAGGAAGGACACCTAGGGGGAGGTCAATGGGTCCTGGGCCCACACAAAGGGCTGGGCTAGCTCCAGTAGGATTACTCCAGCTCGCCAACTACCTGCGATCATTGCTGTGATCATTGCTGTGATTGTGCGGAAAATTGGAAGGTTATCATTGTCGATGTAGTTTTTACACAGGTGATTACTGTGAAATGTTGTCCATAGTTATTTGTGATACTTCGTATCCGCCTATTTTGTTCAGAGTTCTGTTAAGAATATATATTTATTACAGAATATTTCATATAGACACTTTAGTATATATTTTGTAATTGAATTGTTGTGGGAAGTTGAACACAATTGTGGATAGAGGCATCTGGATAGAGACTTGAACACAATTGTGCAACTCTCAGTAATTTTGAAATTCAATATTTGTAGATTTTAATATGTTATTTCTTTGCTTCTCTATGTTACATATTCCATTCCTGAGGTTACAAGCATTACCTAGTTGTACTGTTAGGGTAGACACTAGCAAGATTAGCTGACCACTTGTACAACACATCTAACTTTGTACCAGGCAAATACTCTGCCGTATGTATTTATACATTTGAAGTCAAATCATGTTGCAATAGCATTTTTCCAGTGCGACTCCTATCAGCAGAATATTGCTAGAAACCACCTTGTTTGATCACAACACTACTTACAGTTAAAGTGGTAGTGTCCGTTCCAGCATAGTTAGTGTTATTCTGGCCTCTCCCTGTCAGTGTGTGTTTGTGTCTATCTGAGTATCTCGCTACCTGCCAGCTAGTCTACCTGTAGTCTCTACCTGAGCCGACTGTCGCTACCTGAACTACAATACAGGTATGGCTCACTTCCTGTCTGGGTGAGCGCGGTGAGCGCAGTGAGCGCAGTGACCCAGCCACCACCATACACGGGGTAACCAGTCAATCTGACCTATATCCTTTATTTCTATGCCTCAAAACAAACTGGGTGTTTTCTTTTATCACAGAAATTCAGTGCAAATAAAAGACTAAGTCTAGCATGTAAGCCGATAAAATAGAATTGTTAGCGAAATTAAAAAAAAAGTGTTTTACATTGTACTGGGTTGTATTTGAGACTTCAATAGATTGATAAATGTTTGAATAACAGTGTATTTGTATTTCAAAATATGTTTTTTAATTTTATTTTGTTCAAATGTTGTTGTTTTTTAATATATTTTTATTATTTTTTTCAAATAGCTTTTCAGCTATTACTTAATTATGTTTTCATCAAATAACTGCTTATTTCTTCAAATGTTGTGATCTAGATCTATTTGGCATTCCATTAATTATGTTACAGTAATTATTCTTCCAATATATCAAGCCAATTATGTATTTTGCAATATGATATCATTATAGATTATTATCAACATACTGGTCATCAATTGAGAATTATATTACTTCAATATACATTACAATGATCGATAGAGGGGATCCTGGGGTTCATTTGAAAATCTGCAATGTTAAAGGTTAAATTAATGTAACCCCTGAAAATTGCAGATTTTACCACCATTAACATTGGGCCTATGGAAAATGAGCCTCTAAATTCTAATTATTTGTTTTAATTTCGAACACTACATTATATTACAGTATGTTACAGTATGTTACAATATGTTACAATATGTTACAGTATGTTACAGTATGTTGTCCACACCTGGATGATTATTGGAGATTTACAGCTTTCTACTATATTAGAAATAGACTCAGAATTCCAAATAAATCTATTAACTGCTATAAATAGACTCACAATCTGCATACCGGTAGTTATTGTAAAGTTAGCACCTCTTCCACAGACATTTATGGCATATTTTATACTGTATTAAGTGTTAATGTATTTCAATATTCTAATATATCTAATGCATTGTTATTATATTATTCTACTGTACACAGCTTATCTCAGTAGGTAGTATTCTTTGCTTCAAGTTGAATCATGGATAGCCGAACAGTTTGTTG